>RXIC02000226.1:67224-80411 GCA_003952965.2 Morella rubra | reverse complement strand
AATAGTGCTTAGGCTGTTGCGAATAAATTTCATTCCGACCTGACTATGCCGAGTGAACACCAACATTCGGAGAGACAGTGTGTATTATTTGGAAATAGTATTATGGCAATCCGTGGTTAAACAAGCCTTTTGCGACATTGGGAACATTATCTCATTGGTGCGGAGTTTGTTCGTACAATTCTATTTCTGACCGGCATTTCGGGTATGGTCGAGTCGGATATCCAGTATGAAGATTTTGAAATTCATCGACGAAGCTGTTCCGGAAGATTCCCTTGACGGGACAAAAGAAGCTTAGATCTCCTCGTGTCATGACCTTAGCTGGGTCTCATACTTTGAGAAACTTTCTTTTTTTCTCCTACAACACAAGCTGGATCATCCCCGCTACAATCAAAGTTTCCTGCTGATCGGCGCTTTGAAGTTCTTTGAACGGGACACATAGCTCGTTGAAAGACATTGAACTCTATCTTATGTATGAAGAAACGTCTACCCCATCCTAAACTCTCTTGGTTTTTTGTAACTGCCTCTCTCTACCACAGACTATTATGTTTTCAGAATCCATCTGCTTCTGTGTACTTCAAAAGTATTGCAATATTTGAATGATGAGAAGAGAAGAGATTATTTGCTGATCAATGGCTATCTCTTCAAAGGCAACCAACTTTGTTTGTCAGAAGGTTCTTTGAGGTTATTTGTCATTAAAGAATTGCATACAGGAGGACTTGGTGGACACTTTGAAAGAGACCCTATGTTGAGAACCTGACAGTCCTTCGTGAAACGAGGTTGCTGTAACCTGGCTTCTTAATTGGCCCTAAGCAGTCTAGAAGCGTCTGATGTTGCTAGATATCGCGTTGTACCAACAATTCTGCCATCTAGTAATGGCTCAAAGGTCAACAATGGCTTGTCCTCAGGAGTTTGCATATAGCTAGATACGCTGGTTATCTAGCACCCCTTCCAATGCCACATCAATGCTCCTTGGAGTAACGACTTTCTATCCAATGGATTTTTTTGTTGCTTGTGCCTTCTGCTCCCTAAGAACTACAGCACCGGGTTTTTGACTTTGCATATTTTATGGTGGTACGTAGGAAATCGTTTCTTCCAAGAATCTGGTCTCACTTTGATTACCCATGTATAGAATTTGGGGGTATCATAGATTGGCAATTCTCACTAAGTTGCTGCCGTCTTAATTTTTTATTAAGAAGTTGTTCGTGCTGTGAAGTTTTTCTATCATTTGGCTGGATATCCTCTTATAATGGAACCTATTACTTTCTCTCTCTCGCCATTCGTCAATGAATTGTGGAGTTTTGTGGTAGTTTCACGTTTTGTGTGAGGAACATTTAATGTGCTAAAAAGCTCGAAACGGTGAAGGGGGATCTCTTTGTATTGCGATCTCTCTAAGATGCATATTAACACAATCACCTCGAAACTTGATGGATCAAACCTGAAGTAGTGAATAGTAGTTCTCTATTGGGAATTGCTATACGAAAACATAAGTGGAGGTATGGAGGAGGATCCAAGGAAGCTGGGCACTTTGTCCATTCCTCAAGCTGAATTTGGCTTACGAAGTAGTAGCGGAGGGTCCAATTGGTGTACGAGGTTTTTTTGCAAAGCGCCAAGAAGTCTCCATTTGAAGTCGTCTATAGCAATAATCCAAGTCATGTTCTAGATCTCCTGTCATTGCCAAATCAAGCAAGAGTAACTATGGAAGCTGAAGAGTTTGCTAAGCAAATAAAAGAAGTTCATGAACAAATTCGACATCAATTGCAGCATTCTACTATATAAGTCCAAGGCTGATGTTCAACGAAGGAAATTGGAGTTCAAGGAAGGAGATTTGGTTATGGTCTATCTAAGGAAGGAAAGATTTCCTATTGGTACTTATAACAAGATGAAACAGAGGAAGTTCTCGACTCTTAAGTATAAGTAGTTTCTAAGAGGAAGGAGTTGGGTCTAAATGCTTATCGCATTGAATTACCTGCTGGATTTTCCATAAGTCCTATGTTCAATATATGTGATCTTTATCCTTGTTATGGAGATGAGGAGTAGATTGCTATGGAACCAAAGGATTTCGAAGGTGGCCTTTCTAACTCTCCACGCGAGTCCATTGATGTTTTGGATGTGCGTTCTATCACAACTCGGCATGGCATTTACACACAATACTTGGTTCGATGGCCTAAGAAACCAAGTTCCGAAGATGTATGGATTTTTGGTGAAGAGCTCAAGAAGTTAGATCAGTTGCTGTGGGAAGATTTGAACTCAAACTCGAAGGTTGAGTTCTGTTTCACATAGACGGGGAAGAATGAATGCAGAAGCATCCCTTGCACCGTCGGCATACTAATCCTGGGAAAACAACAACTTGTATCTCCGGCCGTAGGTAACAAAGCAATCATGTGCATCTCGACCCGACTTGCATATTCTTTCATTATAACTTGTCATGAACTATATTACCTCTTGTTAAAGATTTAAAAAATATTTTAAACTGGCTTTAAATATCCCAATTAAATTTTCCAAACGCTTTATATACTTTATGGGAAGTTAGTAATTTAAATTAGGTATATTAAATGTTGGTCAAAATCGTAGTTTTCAAAACAACCAGACATGTGCTTAAGTTGAGGGAGGTTCGAGCCGGGCTCATGTAGCGGGTCAACCGGTTAGTTTGGAAAGTTAAGAAAAGAGTCGTTCTAACCTTTGAAATTATGACGGCGTGTGGGGGATAACGTACGAACCGGCACGGGGCGCGTCGACAGTTCAGTGACGTGAGTCGTTTTGTAACGGGAGCTCAAATCCCCAACGGCTGATTAGGAGCAGCTAGTTAATTTTTCTTTATTAGGCCTATATAAAGCCCTTCCTATGCCTTTTAAAAGTTGCCGAACAACTAATATCATTTTACCAAATCTAAGAGTGATCTAAAACCTTTAAATCCTTGTTCAAACATCATTCACACATAAACAACACTTTCACATCCTTGTTGTTATGTGAAGCCTAAGAGATAGAAAATTTCTCATTTGTAACATCTACTCATATCAAGGGAAGTTTTTAGGTGGCATTTTTTTCAATCCTCATCCATGTGATTAAGAGAGTGATTCACTGTTTTCCTATTTGGCGAGGGTTGTTCATACAAAGAAAGGAGTTTTGGAGGGTTTGTTCTTCAAACTCGTTCTTGAGGCTTGAAGAGGTGTTTCTCAACCTCAAGTGTAAGGAAAGTTCTCCTTTGGTTGAAGGTTGCATAGTGGGAAAACCTCAAGGCTCATTAAAGGAGCTTGAGGGGTGGATGTAAGCAGGTTTGCCGAACCACCTAAAAAATCTTGTGTTTGCTTCTCTTCCCTTATCTCCTTACATTGTGATATTAGTTTCTTGTTCTAAGTTTTATTTCTTTATTTGAGTTGCAATATATATTCTTGTGTTAAAATCTTTTATTGCAATCACTTTTCTTTGTGAGATTTATAGCTAGCAAACACTTTATAAGGGTGAGTTTCGAAAAAATTTTGAAACCCAATTCACCCCCTCTTGGGTTGCCATAATCCTAGGATTTACAATAAGTTCCATAATTCACTATTTAATATCTTCTCTCATTCATCAACATTTGCTTTGGGCCGCAACATTGCTCCAATGGCTTTGGCTGCTAAAGGTAGACCTTTACATTTTTTGGCAATCTATCTACCTACTTCTTCTAGCTTAGGACGTGCACTAAAGCTTGTGTTCCCAAATGCATATTTTGCAAAAAGTAACCAACAATCCTGTTCTGTTAACTTCTTTAGACAATGATTCGTACTAGCATTTGTGACTAAAGCAACACCCTCATCCCGTGTTGTTACGATTATGTTACTTCCTTGTGCTCCAAATTTCCAGAGCTTACTCAAGGTTTCCCATTCATCGAAATTCTTGTTCCAAACATCATCTAAAACGAGTAAGAAAAGTTTCCTCAATTTCTCCTGTAGTTTAACTTGAAGTTGATCTAGATCCGTAATATGAGTAGTTGACCTAGTTACTGCCTCTAGAATTGTTTTGGTCACCTTAAACAGATGAAAATCTTCTTAAACACACACCTAGGCTTCAAATTCGAAGTGCTTCTTCACCCTTTCATCGTTGTACACTTGTTGAGCAAGAGTGATCTTCCCCATTCCTCCCATGCCCACTATGGCAATCATACCTAACTCATTGCCACTCTTATCTTCTGAGAGCAACCCCTTAATAATTTTTTCCTTGTCACCATCTTAGCCAAAAATACCAAATGGGGTAAAGTCATTGTTAGCTCCTTATGTTTCGGCAAAAATCAAATAGCTACTCCTAACTTTCAATCCCACAATTTAAGACCCATAAATTCTCTCACACACACACCTATCAATCTTCGCCCCCTGTTTAAATCAAGCGTTAAGTCAAACAGAAATCATACAAAATGGACCGAAATGCACCTCCAAGGCTAAATTTTAAAAGATAAATAATAATAATAAAAATTAATACGAAATACATTAAAAAATAAATATATTATTGAAACAGAGTTTCAATAGTTTTATTTAAAAATATCATTTTTTTTTTATTTTTTTAATGATTTTTTTTTTAAATATTTTTAATAATTTCATCTTGGAGGGGCATTTTTGTCATTTTTTATACTTTTTCATCCTAATTTTAAACGCCTGATTTAGACTGGGGGTAAAAATTGATATGTTTTGAAAGTTATGAGTCTCAAATTATGGGATTGAAAGTTAGGAGAGCTATTTGATTTTTGTCCAAACATAGGGGCTAACTATGACTTTACCCCATGCCAAATTCTTCAACCAAAGAAGTTGTGGGCAATCTTTCCGAGGGTCTCCGTGTAACAACTTCTCTTAGACCTATAAGATCCTTCAGTTCGGCTAGAGAGTTTAGCCAGTCGAGTACCTCTTCTATCTTTCCTCTTAGCTAATAAAGTGAAAGAGAAGCACAGGTCCGATCTCGTACCTTAATTGCAGTTGTTTCACATTCAGTCCCATGAATCCCGCGCGACACTAGCTTGGCCTTACTGGTGCACAGCCCTAAAAATGCGTCTTAAGCCTATGAAGTTAAGTCTAATCTTAGCCTTTGTTTGGCGCAGTTTGTTCCAATAGATATTTTTGGATGATTTCAAATAAAATGGATTAAGTTAGCAAAATGGTACATCTTCAAGGGACAAAGTACATTTTTATCTTAAAGACCTCTAAAGACAAGAAGAATTGAGAAGATCAAGAAGTATGTCTAAGGTAGTTCTCAAAAAGTAAGAAGGAGTATCAAAGACATGTACAAAGGTGATATACATAATCTCCTGTAACTCCTTAGTAACCTATGCACCTTTTTGACAAGGATTTGAATCGTACACTTACATATCTTTCAAAACATGAATAAACCGTTTTACCTTTTGTTTAAAAAATTAAAATATTTTTAAAGGTTTCAAAACAACCCCGAGCAATTCAACTCCCAAAATTTTTTTTTAATAATATACATTAAGAGAAGATTAGCTTCTCAACTTAAAAATTTGGATGGGATTGTTATATTTATAAAGTAGGACCAAAAAAATCGTGAGATTTTAAATGAAAGATGAGATCAAAATATGCTAATAGTTTGAAGAGGTCGTCAAAAAGCTACACCTGGTCATGGTGAATGCTTTGTTAGACGCGGTACCTTACTGATCGCTTGTGTGTAGCGATTCGATGGTAAATATAACCGGAATAGATACTTTTTGAAATAAAATCTGTTGAAACGTCTCTGACAACAATGTGACCGTTTTGGGTAACGGTGGAGAACACTTGAAGCGGTCGACCGGTACAACTGTAAAATTCATAATGGCTATAAACTGTTAGTTTTCTCATGTGGCCTATATAAAAACCTCACTAAATAAGAGAGAATGACCAAATATCATTTTACATAGCTTGAGAAAATATCTTAAACCTTCTTCAGTTTTAGGATCATATTTCTCAACATAATTCACAACAAGTTAGCATCTCTTCACATCCTTGTATGTGTTTTGATGACAGATGCAAAGAGATAGAGTCTTTGGTTTATTTTCACTATCCAACGTTTGTCTTTAAAGGAAGAGTTGTTCTTATGTTAATCTTTCATAATATATTCAACGAGTAAGGTAATGATTGCATTAGTGAGGTTGTTCACTAAAGAAGAAGCTTAGTGATTTTATATCTCAAGCTTGCTTATGTTGTAAGTGGTGCACCCGAAAAACCACTTGGGTTGTGAGTGTTGAGCCGCTGGGGGAAAACACTTGTACGGTTCCTTAGCACTTGAAAGCTAGAGTGTACACTATTTGGAAGATAGTGGGAAAACCTCAAGCGCTCAGTTAAATGGAATAGGAGTTTTTGAGGGGTGGAGAGGTTGGGTAATTGCGAACGCACAATAAGTAAAATCACTTGTGTTTTGCTTCTTTATCCCTTTAATCTATACTAATAACTACATTTTAGCACTTAACTTACTCGTTATCGAAGCGATTCTATATATTACTTTTTATGACTTAAAATTAGTACCCTTTTTCCGTTTTTCTAAAAACAATGACTTATGAGCCGGGTTATAAAAGGCAAAAGTTTGGTGAGAACCTAATTTCACCCTCGCGCTCTATCTTTATGGTATAATTTGTCCCTTACAATTTCCTTAGTTATTTACAAATGGGACTTAAGCTCGCTCTTATCAACGGATTCTCCTACTGCGATGATCACTAACAGGGACTAGCCCTTATACAAAGGCGTACATAAACATGAATCGCTTCGGACTGTTTCCTTTGGTCACACAGTTAGCAATATTTGTAAATGTACTAATGCTATTATCCTCTGCATACTTCTTGCGTAAAGCCCAGCAGCTGCAACTAATTCACGACTCATTTGGGAAACTGCTCATTCTTAACTTGTTTAACATGAGTCCACCAATGAGCTTTTAATGTCCTCGCAAGGAAGTCAAGGACCGTCGGACCGCAGATGGCCACCCTGTGGAAGGTTAGAACGATACAAAATCTTGAAGTGTCTGAAGCTTTTCCGCTGGTCGTGGGTCGGAGGTTATATCCTACTTTGAAGGACTAGGCAAAGAGTCAAGAGTCTCGCAACCACGGCCATTTTTTTCTTCGTTGCTATGGAAGAGATGCTAGCACGAAAGGCAGAAAGAAAGAAGAAAATTGAGAAATTGTGATAATAAGACAAGAAACAGGCGCTCAACTGGAGTGGTTGGACTTAATAAAAATGTAGAATAGTCTATGGAACCAAGTTTGTTTGCATACGCTTGCCGGCGATTGATTTTACGACGAAAACTTCGGACAGCGTGAGACGTTGAAAATCTGAATAGATTGTCGAACAGTCAGCGGAAAAGAGATCTTTGAATCAAAAACAGGCCCCCAAATGTTCTATCTCCACGTACTGGAACATCACCGTGCACAAGAATTTCCTAATCACTCCTCTGTAAGGTTAGATAGTCAAACACAAGAGTTCACGAATCAAATGGTTGACCTCACCGACCACATTTTCGTTTTTCTCCCTAAAGTTGCTGCGTGGGAGCATAAGTTCAGATTAAACCCCCACTCCACACCACGGTTAAACATTTTGGTGGACCTGATTTTTTTCTAGAAGAGAAGGGAGATTTCTCAAACATTAAACCAATGAATTTTTTTGTTTTTTACTCTCATAATCGAATTTCTGAGCCTTTATAATGGCTTGCCAGAACTAAACTGTGTTTATTAGAAAGTGCATGGATCTCTTTTTAAGGCCGCAATCCTTCAAATCTCGAGCCAGTAATGCATCGTCTCAATGAAGAAATTCTTATTTCACTAAACTCCTTAATAATCTAATAATCCGAATTTTACGGGCTTCTACAAACGTGTGGAGCATGGTCCATCATGACATATACAATTGACCGCCCGAAATGAGATGAGATTGTTTTTTCATAATTCCCATTATCTCGCTTGAACTCGAATTATATGCTCTTTATCCTCTTCCACCATACTATTATTTCGTCACATGACAGTGCTCAATAAGGACGAATTAAACATCACCGAAAAAATCCTAGCTCATATAATTCTTAATTTCTAATCTGTATGTAGTTGGACTCTCAAAAGTTTCCCAAAAATTATTTAATATACATATTATATTATATATATATATAATAAAAATCGTGAAAAACATTTTTCACAAAAAAAGTCGCTGCGCACTGATTTTATTTTAGTCCAAGCAATCTACGGACATAATGAATATACTGCCTCATCAAAAGACTGGTGGATTCCATATTGAGCTATTATACAATTCATTTACTATGCACAAGGCTCAATATTATCTGGAATATTTGATCTCCGAAGACCATCATCTAACGACATACCAAGCAAACCTGCATAACTCTTTTAGGTCTAAGGACAACATAAACTAATTGTGCAGAATAAAATTCTTACATTAGTGATCACTTTCAGAAGGTATTCATTTTTTATCCCGTTCAGTGCATGTACTCTTACATTATACCCACCCATTTGCTTAAGGCCACCATCTCAATGACGAAGTCCATCATTCTATCTTATAAAAGCACAACTAGTGTAGACCTATTTATACATTATCATGAATCTTGGTCTAGAACAAAGTGAGTCAACAAGGTTCGAAAAATCATACTCCCCGCCTCCAATTCATTAATCATTTGCCTGATTTTTCTACAATATTACTCAACAATATAACATCTTATGTCATTACAAAATATGATATCTTATGTCATTGCATGTACCCAAAAATAATATACAAGTGATTAAATTAATAGCAATAATTATAACAACAATTATCTTATAATCATTCAAAAATTGTTTGGTTTTGAGGGCAAACATCTAACAATCTCCCACTTGCACTAAGAACCAATCAGACATGTATTTGACACTCATAGACTTTACATGCTTCTCAAACATTATTTGAGTCAAAGGTTTAGTGAATGGGTCTCCTATGTTTTCAGCTATTATAGTCATCACTACATCACCCTTATTCACAATGTCACAAATAAGATAAAATTTTCTTTCTATATGTTTTATCCTTTGATGAACCCTAGGTTCCAACTGCCTGTGCTATAGCACCATTGTTATCACAATGAATGGTGATCGGGGACTCTATCGAAGGGGCAACTTAAAGCTCTTGCATGAATTTACGTATCCACACAGCTTCCTTTGTAGATTCGCTAGCAGCAATATATTCTGCCTCAGTGGTGGAGTCAGCAGTTGTGTTCTGCTTGAAACTTCTCCAACTCACTGCTCCTTTACCCAATGTAAACACAAATCCAAGATGTAGATCTTCTATCATCAATATCTGATTGAAAATCTGAATCTGTATATCCTGGACAGTAGCATATCCTTCCACCACACACTAGACAATAGTGTTTGGTTTTCTCAAGTATTTGAGAATATGCTTGACTGTTGTCCAGTGCTCAGGGCCTGGTGATTGATATCTACTCACAACACTAACTGCATGACTGATATCTAGCCTTGTACAAAGCATTGCATACATGAGGCTTCCTACAGCAGAAGCATAAGGAAACTTCCTCATCTTATCTCTCTCTTCCTGTCTTAGGAGACATCTTCTTGGAGAGATGAATATTATGCCTAAAGGGAAAAAATCCTTTTTGGCATCCTGCATGCTATACCGTGCCAATATCTTGTCAATGTAGTGGGCTTGTGAAAGCCTTAAAAGCCTCTTTTCTGGTTTCTAAACACTTTGATCCCGAGAATGTAGGATGCTTCCCCGAGGTCTTTTATTGAAAAATGGTTCGCTAACCATATATTTTACTGATGACATTCCACCAATGTCATTTCCCATGAGTAGATATTCAACATAGAATAAGGAACATTACTGAACTCCCACTAATCCTCTTGTAAACACAAGAATTCATCTATGTTTTGTGAGAAATCAAAAAACGGATGTTCCAGCAACGTGATGCCTGTTTTAGTCCATAAATGGATTTGTTCAGTTTGCACACTTTAGATTCTTGTCCAGGAGAAAGAAACCTTCAGGTTGTTCCATATAAATCTCTCTTGGATGTACCCATTCAAAATGCGGTTTTCACATCCATCTGCCAAATCTCATAATCATAATGAGCGGATTGACAATAGATTCTAATGGACTTCATCATAGCTACTGGTGAAAAGGTTTCTTCATAGTCAATACCATGTTTTTTAGTATAACCTTTCGCAACCAATCTTTGAAGGTCTCTACCTCTCCAATAGGTCCTCGTTTTCTTTTGAATACCCATTTACTATATAGGCTTGCCTTCTGGTTGATCAACATCTAGTCATTTTGGAGTTCCAGTTCATTGCTACTTCTTGTGTCACTGATAGCCTCTTGGTAAGTATATGGATCATCCATCAACCCCTCCGATTGCATTTGACAAATCTCATTTATCATGCTATATCTAACTGGAGGGTTATGTATTCTTTTACGCGTCAAGGCTTCTTGAGTTCTGAGTTTCTTCAGACTCATTCAGGTTCAGTTATATCCCTTCATCAATCTTAATCTTACCACAGTTTAGTTCAACTAGCTGATTCGTCAAGAACAATTCTTGCTTTTCCTTCACTTAGGCTGTACTCATCTTCCAAGAATATGCATTCCTACTGACAATTACCTTTTGATTTTTTGGTTATAAAAGTAATAACCAGTTAATCTTTTGGGGTAACCCATAAATAAACATTTTCAGTCCTTAACTTTCTTCACATCAAACTTTTTTATGTGAGCTGGGCATCCCATACTCTCAAAGTGTTTCAAACTTGGTTTTTTGCCAGTCCATAACTCATATGGGTATTGGAAGACTTAGTGGGTAATCCTGTTTAGAATATAAACAGCTGTCTCTAAGGCATAACCCCAAAAATAAAACAGGTAATTGTGACATGCTCATCATTGACCGAACCATATTTAATAGTGTTCAGGTTTCTTCTTTTCTGCAACACCATTATGTTGTGGCGTAGCAGGGGGTGTCAACTGAGATATGATGCCTTTTCTCTAAGATGAGTTTGAAAATCTCCGGAGAGATATTATTCACCTCCAAATCGGAATCTTAATATTCCTTTCCAATTGATTATTCAACTTCACTCTGAAATTCTTTGAACTTTTCAAAGATTCAGACTTGTGTTTCATCAGGTATATATAACCATACCTGGAATAATCATCAATGAAAGTGATGAAGTATTAGAACTCTCCTCTGGCTATGTGGTTAAAAGGACCACATACATCAGTGTGAACTAACTCTAACAACTCTGTGGCTCTATTCCTTTTCCTTTAAAAGGATTCTTGGTCATCTTTCCCTACAAGCAAGGATCGCATATTGGGTAAGGCTCAACCTTCAAAAGGTCTAATGGCCCATCCCTTACTAATCTGTTGATCCTATCCAGATTAGCATGACCAAGTCTTAGATGCCACAAGTAAGTGGGATTGACATCCCTCTTCCTTTTGAGAGTTTTCACACTAGTATCAAGCATCATTCTCTATATTATTCACAGAGTCACAACATTTTCCAAAATATAAAGACCATCTATCATAGTACCAGAAGCAATAAACTGATTTTGAAACTTAATAACAAGTTTAGAATTAAAGACAAGTGAATATCCAAATATCCCAAGTTTTGAAACAGAAATTAAGTTTCTACGACATTCTGGTACGTATAGACAATCTTTCAAAATTAAAACTTTGTTCATTGTAGACTTAGATGAAAAGTTCCTATGGCGGTCGCTACAACACTTGCAGTCGTCCCCATCTTTAGGATGACTTCCCTTAGTCTCCGGAGTTTCTTTAAACCCCTGCAACATATTGTAGATATGAGAATTTGTGCCTCGAATCGACACACACCATGAATTTAATGGACCATCTATAAATTATTCCAATAACAAGCATACCTTCAGCAGGTTTCTTTTGCTTCAAAGAAGCAAGATATATGACAATTCCTTTTCCAATGACTTGGTTTTCCGTGGATAAAAACAATTTCCCTTAGCTTTCTTATCTGGCTCGCTCTTGTCCTTCTTCTTTGCCTTCGAGCTAAGGCTGAGACCTTTTTTTTCTTAAATTTCTTGCCCTTTGGGTTTGATTTCCAGAGGCAGAGACTGCCTTTTGACTTGTCCTTTATCATCAGAGAACCTTTCTCCTTTTTGATAAGCTCTTCAGCTGCTTGCAACATTTAAGCAGCTCAGACAAAGTCACAAGCATCTTGTTCATATTATAGTTTAATAGAATTGGTTAAATGATTCAGGTAGAGATGCCAATACTGCTCCAACCTTGGTCTCGCCGTCAATTTCTGCGCCCTAGTGTCTCCAGTTCTGTGATGAAAGATATCATCTTCAGACATGTTCCCGAACTGGGGCACCTTCCACCATTTTGTGGTCATCAGTAGTTTCATAACTTGCTGGCGTGCATAATGACTTTGCTCTCCAAATAGCTCTTGGAGATATACAAGTATCTCTTAACTAGTTGTCGCTATGCCCTCACATTGTTTTTGCAATAGGTTGGACATAGATGTCCACATATAACAACAGTGAGCTAATTCATCTGCCTCATGCCACTTTTCAAAAAAACTCTTTGTTCTTGAGTAGCTCGGCTAAGGCAAGCTTAGGGGTCTCCCTCTCTGAAAACATGAGCTATTTATTTTATCCACAGTGAGTACTATCATAAGATTTCTCTTCCAATCAAGGAAGTTTGGCTAGTTAGTTTGTTATCATCTAGGATTCTAGATAATGGGTTCGGCATTATGAATCTACAAAAATTAGAAAGGAAAATTCACAGTATATTAACGCTCCATTAGCATAGGATTTTTAATAGCTAATGGTACCTCCCACTGAATCACAGTAACCAAACGAAAAATCCAGAATATAACTTTATATTCATTGTTTGCTGGTATCAAGAACTTTCAACTTATGTGCACACAATCCTATTTTAGTAATCATGCACAACTTATAAAAGCAAGTAAAATTGCTTATCATGATCACATCACATGTTGTATATCATGTATATACAAATTTCATGATTCTTGATATTTCTTTTGGCCACCAATATAAATTCTTTTCACTATTTTAGGAACGTGTTTATTTGGTTAAGTGCAACAACCATCGTCTAAATGACATGTAATTTGTAATGGGTCTGCATTGCTATTTTAGTCAACACCCCCCACTACTCATACACGCTCACTTCTTCACAATATATACAGGACAAATTATAAATCAACAATGCCGTGACTATTTTAGTTTTAACAATATCATC
>RXIC02000226.1:0-65772 GCA_003952965.2 Morella rubra | reverse complement strand
CTATGTTTTAAAAACTTTCAAAATTCTTGAGAAGGGTGAGTTTGGCCCTTTCAAGTGTATGTTTTGGAACCATAACCCATTCGAATGCAACTTTCTTTACCCAAAAGCCATTTTTTGTTTTTCTTGCCTATAAGAGCTATGGTGGAAGTATTTTATGGAATGTTTTGGGATCCCAATTTTTTCCATCCTTTGGCACCTTACTTGTGATGGATTTCAGCCAAAGGCGCTTTCCTCAGTGGAGTAGTTTTTATATGAATTCTTACTTCTGAATTCTAGCTTTTATATTAATGGCTGGTCCAGAACTCAACGGTGGCTTATTCGTGCGGATCTTAGGGACCGTAATCTCGTCGTAGATCGTCATGAAAAATTCTTTTTCATTAAATCCCTTATATTCTGCAATCCGAATTTATGTGCTTCTACAAATTGTGATCTTGTCCATTAACATATCACAATTGACTCCCGAGACAATGAGATAGTTTTTGTGAAATCCCTTTTACTAACAATTATATTCTAATTTAACCATCCACCATACTATATTCCACATGAGCTAATAGGACCGGAATAATATCACCAAATAATTATATAATTTTTAATTCTCAGTCTGTATCTAGTTGGACTCCTAAAAAGTTTCCAAAAATAATTTTCGCAAATAATTACTTAATATATTATATAAGTAAAAACTGTGAAAACACTTTTTCACAAAATCTTCTGCACAACGTTTTTATTTGAGTCCAAACAATATACAAACATAATGAATATACTGCATCATCAAGAGACTGGTAGATTCCATATTGAGCAATTATACAAATTCACTTACTATGCACAAGGCTCAACATAATCTGGAATATTTGATTTGTGAAGACCATCATCAAACAACTCAGTCAAAGCACAAGCACACAACAAGCAAACCTGCATAACTCTCTCAAGTCTAAAGACAACATAAGCTAATTGTGCTGAATACATTCTCTACATCAATAATCGTTTCCAGAAGGTATTCATATTTGATCCCGTTAATACATGTACTCTTACATTGCACCCACTCGTCTGCTTAAGGTCACCACCTCAATGACGGAGTCCATCATTCTATCTTATAGAGGCACAACAAGTGTAGACCTATTTGTACATTTTCATGTATCTTGGTCTAGAACAAAGTGAGTCAACAAGGATCTAAAAAGTCATACTCCTCGCCTCCAATTCATTAATCATTGTCTGAATTTTCTACAATATTGCTCAACAATATGGTCAATATGACATCTTATGTCATTGCATGTACCAAAATAATATACAAGTGATTAATCAAAACAATAATTATCTCATAACTATTCAAAATGTTTGTTTTTTAGGGCATACATCTGACACTTTAATCCTTGGTATATTTCTTAGGCAATTTTTTTTTCTTTTATATATCTTATCCAAATGATGGAGGAAAAGACAACCAAAGCAATTATGTTGCTTCAGTAATTATTAATACGGAAAAAAAAAAACTTGGTTAACGGTTCCCTTCTTGCATATGGTCGATCCTCGAAGCCCTAATTTCTGCCAATGAATACCTAGCCTTTCCTTGCTAATTATCCCAAGCCCTAATCTCCCCCTTAAAATCCTCCACCTTCTAGAAAAATCTGAATCCCTTGCTTTGGTTCACTGCACTTTGCTTAGCTCTCATATGATGAAATATTAGAGGTCTCTAACCTTTCAACTTTGTAACCTATATGAATCCAAAACACATAATCTCTCATTAACTAATTTATTAGAAATAAACTATAATTAAGTTTAACAATTAATACTCCCTTTAATCTTAACTTGAGCTCCACCTCACTTTTAGCTACACATTCTCTCATGAAATGAAATTTTGTGTCGATAAGCTTGCTTTGATTATGAAAGACTGTATTCTTGGCCAAAGCTATCTCCAATATGTTATCCAAAAAAAAATGTTCGTTGGATTATTTTCCGAGATATAAAGCTCCTTCAACAAAGACTTTAGCCAAATTGCTTGACAAACAGAACTTGACATAGCAACATTGCTTCACAAGTGGATAGTGTAACAATGAGTTGCTTCTTTAAGAACCAAGTAAAAGCTGCACTTCAAGTAAAGTCACACTTCCCATGTAGAAAAAAAATCCGGTTGTGTTTTTTCTTTCATCAACATCTTCAACCCAATCACTATCATAATAACCTAAAAGCATGAATTATTTTAAAATGAATAAAGCAGTCCATGTTCAAGTGTACCTTTGATGAACCGAATAAGTCTTTTAGCTGCCTTAAAGTGAGAGAAAGTAGGAGTTTCCATGTATCGACTAACAAGTCCAACCCCCAAAAAAATATCCGGCCACGTGTAAGTTAAATATCTTAAGTGTTAAATATACTTTGCACCCTCCAACTATGAGGTCTTCACATTTTGCACCTCAATCTATTAATTTTTGTCACATTGCACGAACCAACTATTGATTTCAAACACTTTGCACCCTCTCTTAAAAATTTCGAATAATTTGACGAAAAATAATTTTTTGACTTGAGAAATTACAATTTTGTCTCCATAATTTTTTCACTTCCTATTGCTCATTTAGAAACTATAAGATTGATTATTTCTTAGGCTGCTCAAAATAAATGGCAGATTTATCAAACGGATGTGAAATCTACTTTCTTTAATGGGCACCTTGAAGAAGAAATATATGTGCAACAACCATTGGGTTACGAAGTGAAAGGACATGAAGACAAAGTTTTGAGACTGAAGAAGCCTTTATATGGCTTTAAACAAGCTCCAAGAGCGTGAAATTATTGAATTGATGAATATTTTTTAAAAATAATTTCACAAATTGTCCCCAAGAATATGCTCTTTATATGAAGGTAAATGAAAAAGGAGATGTAATATTAGTTTTCTTATATGTAGATAATTTGATATTTAAAGGTAATAGCTAGAGCATGATCAATGAATTTAAGAGGATAATGACTCGAGAATTTGAAATGATAGACATTGGGCTCACGACATACTATCGTGGGATAGAAGTGAAGCTAGAAGAAGATGGCATCTTCATATCTCAAGAAGGATATGCAAAAGAAGTTCTAAAGTTCAATATGAATGGCTGCAAGCTGGTGTGTACTCCAGTTGAATGTGGAGTCAAGTTGTCAAAGTATGAAGATGGTGAAAAGGTGGATCCATCTATTTTCAAGAGTCATGTTGGGAGTTTACGGTACTTAACATGCACAAGACCAGATATTACTTTGAAGTTGGATTTGTCAATCAATATATGGAGGTGCCAACTACCACTCACATGAAGATTACTAAAAGAACTTGACTATGCTTACTTTATTCATCCTCTAATGAGTTCAAATTTGATGGATAGGTATCGTGATAGTGATTGGATGAAGATACAAATGATAGAAAGAGCATCAATAGATTTGTATTCTACATGAGTGGCACTGCATTCACTTGAAGCTTAGAGAAGCAGCCAATAGTTGTGAGGAAAAGTATGTTGCAGCTACAACATGTGTTTGTCATGCACTATGGTTAAGAATCTTGTTGAAGACACTTGGAGTTCGACAAGAAGAACTTATAGAAATTTATATCGACAACAAGTCAGTACTGACCTTATAAAATAACCTAGTATTTCATGATAGAAGCAAGCACATCAATACAAGGTATCATTTCATTAGAAAAATGCATCAAAAGGAAGGAAGGAGCAATTGAAGTATATGAAGTCTCAAGAGCATATTACTGCCATTTTCACAAAGTCACTGAAGCATGGTGTGTTCTGCAATCTAAGAACTTGCCTTGGAGTAGCAAAATCAAGTTTAAGGGGGATGTTGAAAGTTAAACTTGATTTGGGCCTAAGAGTAAAAGATGAGCTCCAATCTTTGTCTTGGCCTAATAGAGGAAAAAGTTTTTTCTAGAGAGTTTTATAAATCTCTAGAATAGGGAAGAGCAACCACTTTCTAGAAAGTTTTATAAATTTCTTGAGAAAGAAAGATCATTCATTTTTCAGAGAATTCTATAAATCTCTAGAGTAGGGAAGAACAACCACTCTCTAGAGAGTTATATGAAAATATCTAGAGTTAAGTGGAAGATCCTTTTTCTATAAACTATAAAAAAATATTTAGAGATTGTAATATATATTTATAATTTCTTTATAAAGTGTCATAAAAATATCTAGATATTTTAATTGAAATCTGTGTCTAAGATTGAATTTGTAAGAAACTCATTCCAGGTGAAGAGAAAGCTCGACGTACGTTAGAGGAGAAGAGAGAGTCATGACCGGTAATTACAGCAAAAAAAAAAAAACCCATAAAGGATAAAAAAGGAAAAAAGGAAGACAACAGAATATGTATAGCGCCACGCCAAGGAGAAAATAGAAAAGAAGAAAGCAACACAAGAAGAAAGAATACACGTACCAGGAGAGGGCCTCATTTTGCCTTACCAACCCCAAGAAAACTCCGAATACAGGTCTATAAGAGCATTCCTAACAGCTTATTTAAATTTAGTTTTCTACTTTAACCAAAAAATATACTTCTCTATTTTACTATCAACTTTTTAAAAACATTTCCAACAGCTTCTCTATTTTAACCATCTATTTTTACTATTCAATTTAAATATTATTTTTTAAAGATTTCTTTATTCTTTCTCTAACATTTATATTTTTGAATATTCGTTTTTAACAGTGTGGGAGGAAGAGAAGAAAAAAAAAAAGAAAAGAAAAGAAAAGAGAGGGAGAGTTTGAGAGCTAGGTGAAAGAAAAGAAAAATAAAAAATAAAAATAAAGATATTAATATTTTAAGATGTGAAGTGAATAGTGGTTATCTAAAAATAGAGAACGACTGTTCACATGTTAAATTTTTTTGTTAAAAATTGTTAGAATAGATAAGCTACTATGAGTGTTTTTCAGCCTTTTTGTTAAATTGGTATTCTATTCTAACCAAAATATTAGAATAAAGAAGCTGCTGGGAATGCTCTAAGGAATTTGTAAGCCTCCTTTATGAGTCATAGCTGTCTATGATTGAACGAATGAGGTTGGAGGCTAAGAAAAGCAATGCTAAGCTAAAAACAACAATAGATTAGCAGTAACAATTTATAATAAACAATAAATTAGCTATAAAAAAAATTAAATTGTAATTTACACATCTTCTCAAATTTGAAAATAAAAACTAATAAAAAAGTAAAAATATTTTAGAGGGTTCCCTTAATGCAAATAATTATTGACAAGACTTTGCATAAAACATTGCACCACTAAAGTAAAAATAATTATATGATAGACGCTATTGAATTCCTTCGAGTTAAATGAGTCAGTGATTTTAAATCTCGCAATAAAAAAAACAAGGTAAAGTATATATACATGTCTTTATATAAACAAAATCATTTAAAAGAGAGATTGTTCTAGAAATTATACATAAAAAAAAAAAATTTGAAACTCTAAAAAGTCCTGAAAATGTTATAATAAATAGCAGCATTCATAAAGTAAGGAGAATGTCTTAATATAAATTATTATATTTTTAATTTAAAATAATATTTATAATTTAATTGTATCACAATTAAAAAGGCCTAATTATGACTTTTTGTCTTAGGCCTCCATTTGTATTGACCCGCCCCTGATAGTTCCTAAAAAAAACCTAAAATACTTTGGTAGCGTATAGAAGAAGACGCTGCTAAAACCTAAAGAAACGCTGCTAAAATCCCACATTTGTACCGGTATTTCATTAGAAACACCGCTACACCACACAATTTTTGGCAGCGTTTAGAAGAAAACGCTGCTAAGCCTACATTTCTACGCATTTTTCGCAGAACGCCACTAAAAACTCATTGCAGTTTAAAATAATCAATCTATTGCAGCGTTTTTCCTTAAACCGCTGCTACATCTTAAGCTTTGGGCAGCGTTTTCCCTTGAACGCTGCTAAAACCTTCACTTTTGCAGCAGTTAAACAAAAAACAGTGTTAAATGAAAAGGTTTTTGTGGCATTTTCAAAGAAACGCTGCTACAACTTATGTTTAGTTCCAAAATGCTGCAACAAATACCTTTAGCGGCGTTTTTCCGACAGCTGCTAAAACATCGCCGTTAAAAGTCAGTTTTTTTTTTTTTTTTTTTTTTAGTGGAAGGCTAATTTACCCATCATGGAGAACCCATATTAATTCCAAAGAATAAGGAAATGAGTAGGTGCGGGATAAAAAAAATAAAAGAAAAGAGAAGAGGAATAGGCAATACTCATACATACTTTAACATTGTAAAAAAATTTAAGTTTAGAAAAAAAAATAGTTAAGAACAATATTATATGGTAATATTAAAATTAAGAGAAATTTATATTTTTTACCCTCTATCTATCACAGCTTGTTAAAATATACACCTTAAACTATCAAGTTTGATAAATAGCACTCCAAACTACTACCAGTAAGTATATATTTTATACTCTGTTACAATTGAACTGTTAAAATTATAAAAAATGCAAATCGATCTATTGCTAGTTTATGTTGCAATATGTCCAGTAAATTGTAATAGTTACTGTAGTGATAGGAAAAAGTGTATTTTATTTTTACATTAATATGAAAATTTGACATGTATGATATATTATTTTTTCTTTTTTTATATCGTGGCATGTAAATTAAAATTGAGTTAAAGTTTTAGTTGTGGTTCTAAAATTAACTTAAGAATAAATTGAACCAATTTTTTTTTTTTTGGTAACTAAAGAAATTCGGACACCTATTTATTTGTACTAGGCTCAGACGAATCTGTATCAATGTTCATATGAATTGAGTTCAACGCCACGATAAAATTTAGAGAGACTAACTTGTCCACTAACTAACCTTTCACTTAAATCGCAAATTTTTTACGCAAGTAAAGGTTTGAAACTCTGAGTTTACACCTAACCCGAACTCTTTAAGAGCATAACTGAACTAATTTCCAGCTTGCCTATTTCCCGCAAGGAGGAAGCCAGAGGCCCAGAGTAAAACTACGGAAACAGAAAGGAGGATGAAAGCATTGTACTTAAAGCCCGATGATACTGGTATTGGGCCAACAAGGTGGCCCGGTCGGACCTAAGAAAAAGTTAAAGAGTAGGGACCGTCAAATCGATGTTAACTCATCGGTTCTTCTATTATTTTATTTACTTTTAATAGTTCCCAAATATTCAAGGCAGAAATCTGTCGCCCATCTCCATCGCTGATGACAGTGAAGCCTCTTCTTCTGTTCTTCCTGCTTCTTCCTACTTGAAACGCACTGCTTTCCGAGCTACAATTTGGTTTTCCCTTTTCTGGGTTACCATCATTTTAGCTTATATCACTTTCAGGTTCTCTCTCCCTCCGTGTGTCCTGTGTATATATTGCTTTGGTTGTATATTGATCTCTGTTCGTTACGTCTCTTGACTGGACAGTGTTAGTGGGCCAAGGAAATGTAAATCTAATTCAGTTTTTGAGGGTATACATTTGGTTGCTTAGGGAAAATATACGGGGAAATGGATAATTTTTAGTATGTTCTTGTTCAAGTGGCTTTATTTAGGTTTTTGAGTTTTTATTGGTCCCTTCTAATGAGAAAACAAGTCTCATCTCTATTTCTTCTTTCTTTTACTGCGTGTTCTGGAGAACCAAACAACCCTGAATTAGAGGACTCTTTGTTTTGAAGTTCGGTGGTTGTCTGGTTCTTTTGCGTTTCAGTTGCTTGTCTGTATTTTGTAGGTTTGTCTCTGTTTTCTACAATGTCTATCTTTTGTCTAGCTATAATAATTTGTATTAACCCTGTATGTGGATGGTAAAGATCTCAGAAATCTTAATGTGGCTTTGAGGTGCGTAAAGTGATTATTATTACATTTAAAATCTTTCTGGGTTATGGCAATGATTTAGAGGAGTGTCCTTTAGCAGGATATTCTCTTGATGAAGTGATGGCTGAGAGCATGATTCTCAATAATGTTCATGATGCATTATCCTGTGATGATATCCTATGCGAGATCCTACTCAGATTGCCAGAAAAATCTGTTTTCAGAGTCATTCTTGTATCGAGGAAGTGGCTTCACTTGATATGTAGCGATCATTTTCGTTCTAATTACCAGAATCGTTGGGGGCAGAGTTTTCATCTTTTGGGCTTCTTTGTGTGCAATCTTCTATACCTTGGAAGACCTCGGCATGGCTTACGTCGCCCCCCATGGGAGCTTGCACTTCCATTATTGTCCACTTGTAAAGAAGGTGACGATTTGAAGTTCTCAGGGATCCTCAAACAACTTGGTTACTTTATTGACTCTTCCTATGGCCTTCTTCTTTGCGGCTGCCACCCAATGACTTATTATGTGTGGAATCCCATCACAAAACAAAAATACCAACTTCCTCAACCTCAGCAGTACTATCGAAATTTGTGCATGGCATTCGTTGTTGAGGACTCTTGTGATGCTGCCTTTTGCTATAAGGTCATCCGAGCTAAATGTGTATGCAAACCTGTCGAAGTCAACACGGTCTCCATTGAAACGTTCTCTTCAAAAACTGGCTCATGGAAACAATCCACTCTCACTTGCTCTTCAAGTTTTGCGTTGTGTCCTCAAACTGTGGCTATGGTGATTGGAGGTGTCATTTACTGGTTTGCATTACAGAAATATCTTGCTGTTTATCACCCATATCGTGGGGTGAGGCATATATCGTTGATTAAACTGCCAGCTGGTGAGTTGTCATCTGATTCTGAAGAGTCTGTCCTTGGGGAGTCCTCTGAGGGCCTTTTGCAGTATGGTCAGAGCAGTAAGTTTGGCATTGAGATATGGGTTCTTGAGAAAGAGCAAGATGGCATTTCATCCAGATACAAGAATGATACACATTTGGAGAACAAGTGGAGTTTAAGATATAAAGTGAATTTCAGAGAAATGTGGAAGCAGAATCCAAGTTTTTCTGAGCATTTTAGTGGATCCCAAATATTGTCATTCATTCCTCGGAATTCTGAATCGGTCTTCATCAGATCAGGATCGAGTATATTTCTCATTCAACTTCAGAGTGGAAGGCTGGATGTGGTTCATTATCATGGCCGTGGCTCTGCAATTTCATGGGATTCTAGTAAAGTGGTACCATACTTCAGGCCCTCTTGGCCTTTTTCTTCATCTCACTGCATTAACAATATGACATGATTACCTACCATGTTCTTGGAGAAGTTTGTGATTATGGTTCAAGAAATGCTTACTCGTCATCTTCTTTTGCTTTAGAATTTTGATTTATTGTATTTTGAAATATTTCTCTTTGCTGTGATATGTAGGTCAATGCTTCTGATGTTCATAAATTTTTGTTACATTTTCTTTTCTTTTTTCCTAGGAAAATGTGAATATTTTGTATATGGAATTGAGGGTTGATCTCCTTCACAGCAAAGGAGTAGTGATGAGACCAAGGTAGGCTTAATCAGACATTCCTGTCACTTGTTTCGGCGAAATCTAGTTTTCCATATCTTTCTACTATTGCATTTGCAAAAACAATGTGACCTGTTCCCGGATCTGGATTTTGGTAGTCCTTCTTTCCATTGCATGAGGATGACAGTAAGGAATACCTCAACAGAGGTACTAAAGAAATGAGTGGCCGTAGATGTTAAGATAAATGAGTAAAAGGGTTTGTAGACTTAGTTTTGGCTTCCACTGAGTAGCGTTTGTCTACCAAAAACCGTGGAGGTATTGGTCTAAGGCAGTCAGCGGAGCACAATCACGCCCTCGTGGCTAAGCTCGGTTGGGCTCGTCTACCAATCTTTGGTGCAAACCTTGGGTTCCTGATCTGTTTCCTGATTTCATTCCAAAATTAGAGCCTAATACAATAGAGGATTTCAACGTTGTAAAAGACTTAATGATTGGTGACACGCGGAGCTGTAATCTATCGCTCATTAGAAGGCTTTTTGAACCGGCCTTTGCAGATTGTGAAGGGAGACTTGGTCAATATGGTGCGTCATTTTTTTTCAGTCTGATTTTCTTCTTAAAGAGTTAAAATTATTAGACTCTAGTCTAGATGGTTCTGGATGTATGTATAAAGTTCTAGAAGATAAGTTGTTAGACTTATACAGTTAAGTTGGTTGGTTAGTTCTACAATGAACTCGTGTATATAAACAAATGTAATCTCATTCATTCAATAATAAGAATTATTCATTACAAACTTGATATGGTGTCAGAGCATTTCTTTTGAAACTTCAAAGCTTCTGCAACATTTCTCTCATTCTCAATTATGTTTCTCTGTAAATCACGAACAAGCTTTATGATTACAGAATCAGAATCTCCTTTACTTCAACCACCTTCAAATTCACCAATCTCAAATCAACCTCCCAAATACTTTTTCATCCGGAGATGATAATCCATCAAATCCTCTGAACCTACATCAGGCAGAGAATCCTGGAGTAGTGCTTGTGTCACACTTTTGCTTGGTATACAAAACTATTCGACATGAAGTTGTTCCATGATCATGGCTCTCACGATCAAAAACAAGTTAGGATTCATTGACGCAGTCTCATCAAACCAAATCCAGAAAGTTCTACCTATTTTACTTGGATTAGATGCGATATGATGGTTACAGCATGGTTACTCAGTTCTGTTTCTAAAGAAATTGTTGGTTATGTCATGTATGTAGACTCGGCAAAGCATGTTTGGAATGATTTGAGGGAACGTTTTACTCAGTCGAATGGTCCTCGTGTATTTCACTCACGTCAGAATTTTTCCACTCTCACTCGGAGCAATGCCTCTGTCAGCAACTACTTTGCCAAGCTTAAAGTCTACTGGGACGAATTTCATTGCCCTTTTAGTGTATGTTGATGATATTATACTTGCTAGTAATTCATCATCTGATTTCACTTCATTGAAGACTTGGTTGGATTCTGTTTTCAAGTTTTAAGATTTAGGTCCATTAAAATTCTTTCTTGGACTTGAACTTGCACGATCTGTCAAGGGCATTTCTCTATGCCAACGCAAGTATATTCTAGAAATACTTGAAGACAGTGGGCTATTGGCTGCCAAACCTATTAAGACTCCTATGGATTATAATTCAAGACTTAATTGTAGTGATGGGGAGTTACTCACAAACCCCAATTCTTATCAACACCTTGTGGGCAGACTCTTATACCTCACTATTACAAGACCCAACATAGCTTTTGCTGATAATTCTCTCAGCCTCAACAGCCTCACCATGATGATGCCATTTGAGTTCTCAAATACTTGAAGGGATCTCCAAGTCAAGGCATATTCTTGTCCAACTTCTCTACTATCTAGCTCAAAGCTTTCTGTGATTCCGACTGGGCAGCATGTCCAGACACAAGGTGCTGGGTATACTATTTTCTTAGGAGATTCTCTGATATCTTGAAAATCAAAGAAGCAAGTCACTGTTAGTAGGTCTTCTGCTAAGGCCGAATGTAGGTACATGGCCATTAAATGCAGTCAATTGAAGCGGCTGCTTGCTCCTCCAAGACTTCTCATTGATCATTCAAAACTAGCCTTACTCTTCTGTAACAGTCGAGCTACTCTACATATAATAGCCAACATGGTCTTCCATGAGTGGACAAAACATATTGACATTGGTTGTCATATAGTCCGGGACATGGTGCAAACCAACTTGATCAAAACTTTACATGTCAAAACAGAACATCAACTGGCAGACCTGTTGACAAAGCCCCTTATTTTTTAGAAGTTTGTTTCCTTAGTAGCCAAGCTCGGTCTATTCAATATTCATAGTTCGGCTTGAGGGTGTATTAAACTCTAGTCTAGATGGTTTGGATGTATGTATAAAGTTCTAGAAGATAATTTTGTTGGCTTTATGGGGGCCAGCAATCAACCTTTTGACTCGTGTAAGTTTGACCGCCTAGCCTATTGGCACCCATTGGTGCAACCCCTCATGTCCACCTGTCGCTTAGTACGGGGCTCTGCTCTACCAAGCGTACAAGGAAGTTGCGCCGTAGCTATCAACTTAAGCTTTTGGCTCAATGGTAGTACTTAATCTGAACAACAAAGTTGTTAGACTTATACACTTAAGTTGGTTAGTTAGTTCTACAGAGAACTCGTGTATATAAACAAATGTAATCTCATTGATTCAATACAACGAATTATTCATTACAAACTTGATAAAAAAATCATTCGTTAATTGTGTTGCTCCCATAGAAGGATAATGCCACAGGTGCTAATGATTTTTGGCCCATTAGTCTCTCTAATGTAGCTTCTAAGGTTATCGCCAAGGTAATGGTAAATCAATTGTGGCCCTTGATGAATACCTTGATATCTGCTCCACAAGCTGCCTTCTCAATTAGAAGATATATTCAGGACAATTGTATTTTGGCTTGAGAAATCTTTCATTTTTTTTCTTTTTTTCTCAGAAAAACTATCAATATCATTCAAAGACTAAAACACCAAAAAAAATAGAGTCGCAGTAACAGAATAATGAAAAAGAAATTGAGAATTGAGAAGGCAGCTTGTGGAGCAGATATCAAGGTATTCATCAAGGGCCACAATTGATTTACCATTACCTTGGCGATAACCTTAGAAGCTACATTAGAGAGACTAATGGGCCAAAAATCATTAGCACCTGTGGCATTATCCTTCTATGGGAGCAACACAATTAACGAATGATTTTTTTATCAAGTTTGTAATGAATAATTCGTTGTATTGAATCAATGAGATTACATTTGTTTATATACACGAGTTCTCTGTAGAACTAACTAACCAACTTAAGTGTATAAGTCTAACAACTTTGTTGTTCAGATTAAGTACTACCATTGAGCCAAAAGCTTAAGTTGATAGCTACGGCGCAACCCTATTTCCTTGTACGCTTGGTAGAGCAGAGCCCCGTACTAAGCGACAGGTGGACATGAGGGGTTGCACCACATGGGTGCCATATAGGCGGTCAAACCCTTACACGAGTCAAAAGTTGATTGCTGGCCCCCATAAAGCCAACAAAATTATCTTCTAGAACTTTATACATACATCCAGAACCATCTAGACTAGAGTTTAATAGCCCACCCTCAAGCTGGACTATGAATATTGAATAGACCGAGCTTGGCTACTAAGGAAACAAACTTATCAAAAATAAGGGGCTTTGTCAAAGTCTGCCAGTTGATGTTCTGTTTTCACATGTAAAGTTTTGATCAAGTTGGTTTGCACCATGTCCCGGACTATATGACAACCAATGTCAATATGTTTTGTCCACTCATGGAAGACCATGTTGGCTATTATATGTAGAGTAGCTGACTGTTACAGAAGAGTAAGGCTAGTTTTGAATGATCAATGAGAAGTCTTGGAGGAGCAAGCAGCCGCTTCAATTGACTGCATTTAATGGCCATAGACCTACATTCGGCCTTAGCAGAAGACCTACTAACAGTGACTTGCTTCTTTGATTTTCAAGATATCAGAGAATCACCCTAAGAAAATAGTATACCCAGCACCTTGTGTCTGGACATGCTGCCCAGTCGGAATCACAGAAAGCTTTGAGCTAGATAGTAGAGAAGTTGGACAAGAAATGCCCTGACTTGGAGATCCCTTCAAGTATTTGAGAACTCAAATGGCATCATCATGGTGAGGCTGTTGAGGCTGAGATAGAATTATCAGCAAAAGCTATGTTGGGTCTTGTAATAGTGAGGTATAAGAGTCTGCCCACAAGGTGTTGATAAGATTGGGGTTGCAAGTAACTCCCATCACTACAATTAAGTCTTGAATTAGAATCCATAGGAGTCTTAATAGGTTTGGCAGCCAATAGCCCACTGTCTTCAAGTATTTCTAGAATATACTTGCGTTGGCATAGAGAAATGCCCTTGACAGATCGTGCAAGTTCAAGTCCAAGAAAGAATTTTAATGGACCTAAATCTTAAAACTTGAAAACAGAATCCAACCAAGTCTTCAATGAAGTGACAGCAGATGATGAATTACTAGCAAGTATAATATCATCAACATACACTAAAAGGGCAATGAAATTCGTCCCAGTAGACTTTAAGCTTGGCAAAGTAGTTGCTGACAGAGGCATTGCTCCGAGTGAGAGTGGAAAAATTCTGACGTGAGTGAAATACACGAGGACCATTCGACTGAGTAAAACGTTCCCTCAAATCATTCCAAACATGCTTTGCCGAGTCTACATACATGACATAACCAACAATTTCTTTAGAAACAGAACTGAGTAACCATGCTGTAACCATCATATCGCATCTAATCCAAGTAAAATAGGTAGAACTTTCTGGATTTGGTTTGATGAGACTGCTGTCAATGAATCCTAACTTGTTTTTGATCGTGAGAGCCATGATCATGGAACAACTTCATGTCGAATAGTTTTGTATACCAAGCAAAAGTTGTGACACAAGCACTACTCCAGGATTCTCTGCCTGATGTAGGTTCAGAGGATTTGATGGATTATCATCTCCGGATGAAAAAGTATTTGGAGGTTGATTTGAGATTGGTGAATTTGAAGGTGGTTGAAGTAAAGGAGATTCTGATTCTGTAATCATAAAGCTTGTTCGTGATTTACAGAGAAACATAATTGAGAATGAGAGAAATGTTGCAGAAGCTTTGAAGTTTCAAAAGAAATGCTCTGACACCATATCAAGTTTGTAATGAATAATTCTTATTATTGAATGAATGAGATTACATTTGTTTATATACACGAGTTCATTGTAGAACTAACCAACCAACTTAACTGTATAAGTCTAACAACTTATCTTCTAGAACTTTATACATACATCCAGAACCATCTAGACTAGAGTCTAATAATTTTAACTCTTTAAGAAGAAAATCAGACTGAAAAAAAATGACGCACCATATTGACCAAGTCTCCCTTCACAATCTGCAAAGGCCGGTTCAAAAAGCCTTCTAATGAGCGATAGATTACAGCTCCGCGTGTCACCAATCATTAAGTCTTTTACAACGTTGAAATCCTCTATTGTATTAGGCTCTAATTTTGGAATGAAATCAGGAAACAGATCAGGAACCCAAGGTTTGCACCAAAGATTGGTAGACGAGCCCAACCGAGCTTAGCCACGAGGGCGTGATTGTGCTCCGCTGACTGCCTTAGACCAATACCTCCACGGTTTTTGGTAGACAAACGCTACTCAGTGGAAGCCAAAACTAAGTCTACAAACCCTTTTACTCATTTATCTTAACATCTACGGCCACTCATTTCTTTAGTACCTCTGTTGAGGTATTCCTTACTGTCATCCTCATGCAATGGAAAGAAGGACTACCAAAATCCAGATCCGGGAACAGGTCACATTGTTTTTGCAAATGCAATAGTAGAAAGATATGGAAAACTAGATTTCGCCGAAACAAGTGACAGGAATGTCTGATTAAGCCTACCTTGGTCTCATCACTACTCCTTTGCTGTGAAGGAGATCAACCCTCAATTCCATATACAAAATATTCACATTTTCCTAGGAAAAAAGAAAAGAAAATGTAACAAAAATTTATGAACATCAGAAGCATTGACCTACATATCACAGCAAAGAGAAATATTTCAAAATACAATAAATCAAAATTCTAAAGCAAAAGAAGATGACGAGTAAGCATTTCTTGAACCATAATCACAAACTTCTCCAAGAACATGGTAGGTAATCATGTCATATTGTTAATGCAGTGAGATGAAGAAAAAGGCCAAGAGGGCCTGAAGTATGGTACCACTTTACTAGAATCCCATGAAATTGCAGAGCCACGGCCATGATAATGAACCACATCCAGCCTTCCACTCTGAAGTTGAATGAGAAATATACTCGATCCTGATCTGATGAAGATCAATTCAGAATTCCGAGGAATGAATGACAATATTTGGGATCCACTAAAATGCTCAGAAAAACTTGGATTCTGCTTCCACATTTCTCTGAAATTCACTTTATATCTTAAACTCCACTTGTTCTCCAAATGTGTATCACTCTTGTATCTGGATGAAATGCCATCTTGCTCTTTCTCAAGAACCCATATCTCAATGCCAAACTTACTGCTCTGACCATACTGCAAAAGGCCCTCAGAGGACTCCCCAAGGACAGACTCTTCAGAATCAGATGACAACTCACCAGCTGGCAGTTTAATCAACGATATATGCCTCACCCCACGATATGGGTGATAAACAGCAAGATATTTCTGTAATGCAAACCAGTAAATGACACCTCCAATCACCATTGCCACAGTTTGAGGACACAACGCAAAACTTGAAGAGCAAGTGAGAGTGGATTGTTTCCATGAGCCAGTTTTTGAAGAGAACGTTTCAATGGAGACCGTGTTGACTTCGACAGGTTTGCATACACATTTAGCTCGGATGACCTTATAGCAAAAGGCAGCATCACAAGAGTCCTCAACAACGAATGCCATGCACAAATTTCGATAGTACTGCTGAGGTTGAGGAAGTTGGTATTTTTGTTTTGTGATGGGATTCCACACATAATAAGTCATTGGGTGGCAGCCGCAAAGAAGAAGGCCATAGGAAGAGTCAATAAAGTAACCAAGTTGTTTGAGGATCCCTGAGAACTTCAAATCGTCACCTTCTTTACAAGTGGACAATAATGGAAGTGCAAGCTCCCATGGGGGGCGACGTAAGCCATGCCGAGGTCTTCCAAGGTATAGAAGATTGCACACAAAGAAGCCCAAAAGATGAAAACTCTGCCCCCAACGATTCTGGTAATTAGAACGAAAATGATCGCTACATATCAAGTGAAGCCACTTCCTCGATACAAGAATGACTCTGAAAACAGATTTTTCTGGCAATCTGAGTAGGATCTCGCATAGGATATCATCACAGGATAATGCATCATGAACATTATTGAGAATCATGCTCTCAGCCATCACTTCATCAAGAGAATATCCTGCTAAAGGACACTCCTCTAAATCATTGCCATAACCCAGAAAGATTTTAAATGTAATAATAATCACTTTACGCACCTCAAAGCCACATTAAGATTTCTGAGATCTTTACCATCCACATACAGGGTTAATACAAATTATTATAGCTAGACAAAAGATAGACATTGTAGAAAACAGAGACAAACCTACAAAATACAGACAAGCAACTGAAACGCAAAAGAACCAGACAACCACCGAACTTCAAAACAAAGAGTCCTCTAATTCAGGGTTGTTTGGTTCTCCAGAACACGCAGTAAAAGAAAGAAGAAATAGAGATGAGACTTGTTTTCTCATTAGAAGGGACCAATAAAAACTCAAAAACCTAAATAAAGCCACTTGAACAAGAACATACTAAAAATTATCCATTTCCCCGTATATTTTCCCTAAGCAACCAAATGTATACCCTCAAAAACTGAATTAGATTTACATTTCCTTGGCCCACTAACACTGTCCAGTCAAGAGACGTAACGAACAGAGATCAATATACAACCAAAGCAATATATACACAGGACACACGGAGGGAGAGAGAACCTGAAAGTGATATAAGCTAAAATGATGGTAACCCAGAAAAGGGAAAACCAAATTGTAGCTCGGAAAGCAATGCGTTTCAAGTAGGAAGAAGCAGGAAGAACAGAAGAAGAGGCTTCACTGTCATCAGCGATGGAGATGGGCGACAGATTTCTGCCTTGAATATTTGGGAACTATTAAAAGTAAATAAAATAATAGAAGAACCGATGAGTTAACATCGATTTGACGGTCCCTACTCTTTAACTTTTTCTTAGGTCCGACCGGGCCACCTTGTTGGCCCAATACCAGTATCATCGGGCTTTAAGTACAATGCTTTCATCCTCCTTTCTGTTTCCGTAGTTTTACTCTGGGCCTCTGGCTTCCTCCTTGCGGGAAATAGGCAAGCTGGAAATTAGTTCAGTTATGCTCTTAAAGAGTTCGGGTTAGGTGTAAACTCAGAGTTTCAAACCTTTACTTGCGTAAAAAATTTGCGATTTAAGTGAAAGGTTAGTTAGTGGACACGTTAGTCTCTCTAAATTTTATCGTGGCGTTGAACTCAATTCATATGAACACTGATACAGATTCGTCTGAGCCTAGTACAAATAAATAGGTGTCCGAATTTCTTTAGTTACCAAAAAAAAAAAAATTGGTTCAATTTATTCTTAAGTTAATTTTAGAACCACAACTAAAACTTTAACTCAATTTTAATTTACATGCCACGATATAAAAAAAGAAAAAATAATATATCATACATGTCAAATTTTCATATTAATGTAAAAATAAAATACACTTTTTCCTATCACTATAGTAACTATTACAATTTACTGGACATATTGCAACATAAACTAGCAATAGATCGATTTGCATTTTTTATAATTTTAACAGTTCAATTGTAACAGAGTATAAAATATATACTTACTGGTAGTAGTTTGGAGTGCTATTTATCAAACTTGATAGTTTAAGGTGTATATTTTAACAAGCTGTGATAGATAGAGGGTAAAAAATATAAATTTCTCTTAATTTTAATATTACCATATAATATTATTCTTAACTATTTTTTTTTCTAAACTTAAATTTTTTTACAATGTTAAAGTATGTATGAGTATTGCCTATTCCTCTTCTCTTTTCTTTTATTTTTTTTATCCCGCACCTACTCATTTCCTTATTCTTTGGAATTAATATGGGTTCTCCATGATGGGTAAATTAGCCTTCCACTACAAAAAAAAAAAAAAAAAAAAAAAACTGACTTTTAACGGCGATGTTTTAGCAGCTGTCGGGAAAAACGCCGCTAAAGGTATTTGTTGCAGCATTTTGGAACTAAACATAAGTTGTAGCAGCGTTTCTTTGAAAATGCCACAAAAACCTTTTCATTTAACACTGTTTTTTGTTTAACTGCTGCAAAAGTGAAGGTTTTAGCAGCGTTCAAGGGAAAACGCTGCCCAAAGCTTAAGATGTAGCAGCGGTTTAAGGAAAAACGCTGCAATAGATTGATTATTTTAAACTGCAATGAGTTTTTAGTGGCGTTCTGCGAAAAATGCGTAGGAAATGTAGGCTTTAGCAGCGTTTTCTTCTAAACGCTGCCAAAAATTGTGTGGTGTAGCGGTGTTTCTAATGAAATACCGGTACAAATGTGGGATTTTAGCAGCGTTTCTTTAGGTTTTAGCAGCGTCTTCTTCTATACGCTACCAAAGTATTTTAGGTTTTTTTTAGGAACTATCAGGGGCGGGTCAATACAAATGGAGGCCTAAGACAAAAAGTCATAATTAGGCCTTTTTAATTGTGATACAATTAAATTATAAATATTATTTTAAATTAAAAATATAATAATTTATATTAAGACATTCTCCTTACTTTATGAATGCTGCTATTTATTATAACATTTTCAGGACTTTTTAGAGTTTCAAATTTTTTTTTTTTTATGTATAATTTCTAGAACAATCTCTCTTTTAAATGATTTTGTTTATATAAAGACATGTATATATACTTTACCTTGTTTTTTTTATTGCGAGATTTAAAATCACTGACTCATTTAACTCGAAGGAATTCAATAGCGTCTATCATATAATTATTTTTACTTTAGTGGTGCAATGTTTTATGCAAAGTCTTGTCAATAATTATTTGCATTAAGGGAACCCTCTAAAATATTTTTACTTTTTTATTAGTTTTTATTTTCAAATTTGAGAAGATGTGTAAATTACAATTTAATTTTTTTTATAGCTAATTTATTGTTTATTATAAATTGTTACTGCTAATCTATTGTTGTTTTTAGCTTAGCATTGCTTTTCTTAGCCTCCAACCTCATTCGTTCAATCATAGACAGCTATGACTCATAAAGGAGGCTTACAAATTCCTTAGAGCATTCCCAGCAGCTTCTTTATTCTAACATTTTGGTTAGAATAGAATACCAATTTAACAAAAAGGCTGAAAAACACTCCATAGTAGCTTATCTATTCTAACAATTTTTAACAAAAAAATTTAACATGTGAACAGTCGTTCTCTATTTTTAGATAACCACTATTCACTTCACCATCTTAAAATATTAATATCTTTATTTTTATTTTTATTTTTCTTTTCTTTCACCTAGCTCTCAAACTCTCCCTCTCTTTTCTTTTCTTTTTCTTTTTTTTTCTTCTCTTCCTCCCACACTGTTAAAAACGAATATTCAAAAATATAAATGTTAGAGAAAGAATAAAGAAATCTTTAAAAAATAATATTTAAATTGAATAGTAAAAATAGATGGTTAAAATATAGAAGCTGCTGGAAATGTTTTTAAAAAGTTGATAGTTAAAATAGAGAAGTATATTTTTTGGTTAAAGTAGAAAACTAAATTTAAATAAGCTGTTAGGAATGCTCTTATAGACCTGTATTCGGAGTTTTCTTGGGGTTGGTAAGGCAAAATGAGGCCCTCTCCTGGTACGTGTATTCTTTCTTCTTGTGTTGCTTTCTTCTTTTCTATTTTCTCCTTGGCGTGGCGCTATACATATTCTGTTGTCTTCCTTTTTTTCTTTTTTATCCTTTATGGGTTTTTTTTTTTTTGCTGTAATTACCGGTCATGACTCTCTCTTCTCCTCTAACGTACGTCGAGCTTTCTCTTCACCTGGAATGAGTTTCTTACAAATTCAATCTTAGACACAGATTTCAATTAAAATATCTAGATATTTTTATGACACTTTATAAAGAAATTATAAATATATATTACAATCTCTAAATATTTTTTTATAGTTTATAGAAAAAGGATCTTCCACTTAACTCTAGATATTTTCATATAACTCTCTAGAGAGTTGTTGTTCTTCCCTACTCTAGAGATTTATAGAATTCTCTGAAAAATGAATGATCTTTCTTTCTCAAGAGAATTTATAAAACTCTCTAGAAAAAACTTTTTCCTCTATTAGGCCAAGACAAAGATTGGAGCTCATCTTTTACTCTTAGGCCCAAATCAAGTTTAACTTTCAACATCCCCCTTAAACTTGATTTTGCTACTCCAAGGCAAGTTCTTAGATTGCAGAACACACCATGCTTCAGTGACTTTGTGAAAATGGCAGTAATATGCTCTTGAGACTTCATATACTTCAATTGCTCCTTCCTTCCTTTTGATGCATTTTTCTAATGAAATGATACCTTGTATTGATGTGCTTGCTTCTATCATGAAATACTAGGTTATTTTATAAGGTCAGTACTGACTTGTTGTCGATATAAATTTCTATAAGTTCTTCTTGTCGAACTCCAAGTGTCTTCAACAAGATTCTTAACCATAGTGCATGACAAACACATGTTGTAGCTGCAACATACTTTTCCTCACAACTATTGGCTGCTTCTCTAAGCTTCAAGTGAATGCAGTGCCACTCATGTAGAATACAAATCTATTGATGCTCTTTCTATCATTTGTATCTTCATCCAATCACTATCACTATACCTATCCATCAAATTTGAACTCATTAGAGGATGAATAAAGTAAGCCATAGTCAAGTTCTTTTAGTAATCTTCATGTGAGTGGTGGTTGGCACCTCCATATATTGATTGACAAATCCAACTTCAAAGTAATATCTGGTCTTGTGCATGTTAAGTACCGTAAACTCCCAACATGACTCTTGAAAATAGATGGATCCACCTTTTCACCATCTTCATACTTTGACAACTTGACTCCACATTCAATTGGAGTACACACCAGCTTGCAGCCATTCATATTGAACTTTAGAACTTCTTTTGCATATCCTTCTTGAGATATGAAGATGCCATCTTCTTCTAGCTTCACTTCTATCCCACGATAGTATGTCGTGAGCCCAATGTCTATCATTTCAAATTCTCGAGTCATTATCCTCTTAAATTCATTGATCATGCTCTAGCTATTACCTTTAAATATCAAATCATCTACATATAAGAAAACTAATATTACATCTCCTTTTTCATTTACCTTCATATAAAGAGCATATTCTTGGGGACAATTTGTGAAATTATTTTTAAAAAATATTCATCAATTCAATAATTTCACGCTCTTGGAGCTTGTTTAAAGCCATATAAAGGCTTCTTCAGTCTCAAAACTTTGTCTTCATGTCCTTTCACTTCGTAACCCAATGGTTGTTGCACATATATTTCTTCTTCAAGGTGCCCATTAAAGAAAGTAGATTTCACATCGTTTGATAAATCTGCCATTTATTTTGAGCAGCCTAAGAAATAATCAATCTTATAGTTTCTAAATGAGCAAAAGGAAGTGAAAAAATTATGGAGACAAAATTGTAATTTCTCAAGTCAAAAAATTATTTTTCGTCCAAATTATTCGAAATTTTTAAGAGAGGGTGCAAAGTGTTTGAAATCAATAGTTGGTTCGTGCAATGTGAAAAAAATTAATAGATTGAGGTGCAAAATGTGAAGACCTCATAGTTGGAGGGTGCAAAGTATATTTAACACTTAAGATATTTAACTTACACGTGGCCGGATATTTTTTTGGGGGTTGGACTTGTTAGTCGATACATGGAAACTCCTACTTTCTCTCACTTTAAGGCAGCTAAAAGACTTATTCGGTTCATCAAAGGTACACTTGAACATGGACTGCTTTATTCATTTTAAAATAATTCATGCTTTTAGGTTATTGTGATAGTGATTGGGTTGAAGATGTTGATGAAAGAAAAAACACAACCGGATTTTTTTTCTACATGGGAAGTGTGACTTTACTTGAAGTGCAGCTTTTACTTGGTTCTTAAAGAAGCAACTCATTGTTACACTATCCACTCGTGAAGCAATGTTGCTATGTCAAGTTCTGTTTGTCAAGCAATTTGGCTAAAGTCTTTGTTGAAGGAGCTTTATATCTCGGAAAATAATCCAACGAACATTTTTTTTTGGATAACATATTGGAGATAGCTTTGGCCAAGAATACAGTCTTTCATAATCAAAGCAAGCTTATCGACACAAAATTTCATTTCATGAGAGAATGTGTAGCTAAAAGTGAGGTGGAGCTCAAGTTAAGATTAAAGGGAGTATTAGTTGTTAAACTTAATTATAGTTTATTTCTAATAAATTAGTTAATGAAGAGATTGTGTTTTGGATTCATATAGGTTACAAAGTTGAAAGGTTAGAGACCTCTAATATTTCATCATATGAGAGCTAAGCAAAGTGCAGTGAACCAAAGCAAGGGATTCAGATTTTTCTAGAAGGTGGAGGATTTTAGGGGGAGATTAGGGCTTGGGATAATTAGCAAGGAAAGGCTAGGTATTCATTGGCAGAAATTAGGGCTTCGAGGATCGGCCATATGCAAGAAGGGAACCAGTTAACCAAGTTTTTTTTTTCCGTATTAATAATTACTGAAGCAACATAATTGCTTTGGTTGTCTTTTCCTCATCATTTGGATAAGATATATAAAAGAAAAAAAAATTGCCTAAGAAATATACCAAGGATTAAAGTGTCAGATGTATGCCCTAAAAAACAAACATTTTGAATAGTTATGAGATAATTATTGTTTTTGATTGATCACTTGTATATTATTTTGGGTACATGCAATGACATAAGATGTCATATTTACAATGACATAAGATGCCATATTGTTGAGCAATATTGTAGAAAAGTCAGACCAATGATTAATGAATTGGAGGCGAGGAGTATGACTTTTTAGATCCTTGTTGACTCACTTTGTTCTAGACGAAGATACATGAAAATGTACAAATAGTCTACACTTGTTGTGCCTCTATAAGATAGAATGATGGACTCCGTCATTGAGGTGGTGACCTTAAGCAGACGAGTGAGTGCAATGTAAGAGTACATGTATTAAACGGGATCAAATATGAATACCTTCTGGAAACGATTATTGATGTAGAGAATAGTATTCAGCACAATTAGCTTATGTTGTCCTTAGACTTGAGAGAGTTATGCAGGTTTGCTTGTTGTGTGCTTGTGCTTTGACTGAGTTGTTTGATGATGGTCTTCACAAATCAAATATTCCAGATTATGTTGAGCCTTGTGCATAGTAAGTGAATTTGTATAATTGCTCAATATGGAATCTACCAGTCTCTTGATGATGCAGTATATTCATTATGTTTGTATATTGTTTGGACTCAAATAAAAACGTTGTGCAGAAGATTTTGTGAAAAAGTGTTTTCACAGTTTTTACTTATATAATATATATTAAGTAATTATTTGCGAAAATTATTTTTGGAAACTTTTTAGGAGTCCAACTAGATACAGACTGAGAATTAAAAATTATATGAATTATTGGTGATATTATTCCGGTCCTATTAGCTCATGTGGAATATAGTATGGTGGATGGTTAAATTAGAATATAATTGTTAGTAAAAGGGATTTCACAAAAACTATCTCATTGTCTCGGGAGTCAATTGTGATATGTTAATGGACAAGATCACAATTTGTAGAAGCACATAAATTCGGATTGCAGAATATAAGGGGTTTAATGAAAAAGAATTTTTCATGACGATCTTACGACCGAGATTTGAGGTCCCTAAAGATCTCACGCATAAGCACAGTTGAGTTCTGGGCAAGCCATTATAAAAAGCTCAGAAATTCATTTGAGAGTAAGGAATTAATAAAGGAAGCACTACTCCACTGGAGGAAACGCCTTTGCTGAAATTTCCATCACAAGCTCCAAGAGTGCAAGAGGATGGAAAAATTGGGATCCAAACATTCATAAATACTTCCAACCACACGTAGCTCGTTAAGGCCAAGAAACAAAAAGGCTTCATTATGGAGTTCAATAGAAAGTATCATCGAAACTGGGCTTATGGTCCAAAACAATACACTCACTGAAGGGCCACCGAACTCACCCTTCTCCAAGAAATACTAATGTGGCAAAGTTTTTCCGAATAAGCATATCAAAATAATTTAAAACCAATGCGATGAAGTTTTTCCAACAAATACTTGTTAGATGTATGCCCTCAAAACTAAACATTTTGAATAATTATAAAATAATTAATTATTATTGATTGATCACTTGTATATTATTATTTGGGTACAAGCAATGACACAAGATGTCATATTTACAATGACATTAGATGTCATATTGTTGAGTAACATTGTAGAAAAGTCAGGCCAATGATTAATGAATTGGAGGCGGGGAGTATGATTTTTCGGATCTTTGTTGACTCACTTTGTTCTAAATTAAGATACATGAAAATGTACAAATAGGTGTACACTCATTGTGCCTCTATAAATAGAATGATGGACTCTATCATTGAGGTGGTGACTTAAGCAGACAAGTGGTGCAATGTAAGAGTACATGCACTGAACGAGATCAAATATAAATACCTTCTGGAAACGATCACTGATGTAGAGAATGGTATTCACATAATTAGCTTATGTTGTCCTTAGACTTGAGAGAGTTATGCAGGTTGCTTGTTGTGTGCTTATGCTTTGACTGAGTCGTTTGGTGATGGTCTTCGCAAATCAAATATTTCAGATAATGTTGAGCCTTGTGCATAGTAAGTGAATTTGTATAATTGCTCAATATGGAATCCACCAGTCTTTTGATGAGGCAGTATATTCATTATGTCTGTAGATTGTTTGGACTCAAATAAAAAGTTGCACAGGGGGATTTTGTGAAAAGTATTTTTCACGGTTTTTTTACTTATATGTAATACATGTATTAAATAATTATTTGTGAAAATTATTTTTGGAAATTTTTTAGGAGTCCAACTAGATACAAATTGAGAATTAAGAATTATATGAGCTAGGGACTTTATTGGTGATATTATTCTAGTCCTATTAGCTCATGTGGAATATAGTATGGTGAAGATAAATAAGCATATAATTGTTAGCAAAAGGGATTTCACAAAAACAATCTCATTATCTCGGGGTTCAATTGTGATATTTTAATGGACATGATCACAATTTGTAGAAATCCATAAATTAGGATTACAGAATATAAGAGAGTTTAATGAAAAAGAGTTTTTCATGATGATCCTACGGTGAGATTTGAGATCCCTAAAGATACCATGCATAAGCACAGTTAAGTTCTGGGCAAGCCATTATAAAAGGCTTAGAAATTCATTTGAGAGTAAAAAATTCATTTTTTTAATTTTGAGACTCTCTTTCTAGAAAACTCTCTCTCTCGAAAAATTTGTGCGCATGGATTTGACGGAGGCAGAACGTTTGAGCTGCTTTTGATTCAAAGATCTTTTTCCGCTGCATTTCACGATCTTTCAGTGGTATCATAGCATAGGTCTGTGAAATCTCATAGCTCAAGGTTAGTGTTTTTCTCTCTAACTCTCGCGCATGCAAGATCGTGTTCGTCACGATTCGTTGAAAAACGTGCATGATTTTCTCTTGTTGAAAAGTACGTGTGGGATCCACCATAGGAAAGACACAATCGGGCTTCGGTGGATTTTGGTTTTGAAAAAGGGAGAAAGGGTTTTACCTGAAAAACCCTTGCCCGAGGGTTTTTTCTTTGTGATTTGATGAATCTATTGAATCTTTTCTTTACGATTTGATGAGATCTGTTGAATCTAGTGATGATCTTGTTTTCTTTTGTGATTTATTTGAGAAAGAGATGAATTCGGTTATTATTTGTATTGATTTTGGTTGTAAAATCTTGTTTCCCAGTGGCCTTAAATCGCAAGGAGAGAGATTTTTCTCTTTAATTCGGCCACCACCAACCGCCGTGGTGGCTCAATTAGCCGGGGACCACGGTTGGTGGTCCCAGGCAGCCACAGCGGCGGCATTGCATGGCCTAGTGGCTAGCGATGGCCGCTGCCTTCGGTACACGGGCACGAGGGTGGGGGCCTTTTAGGCCTCCCCGCCGCCTCCCACGGCCACCTCAGGCCGTCAGGTGGCCGGCGTCTAACCGGCCTAAGGGTGGTAGGGTGTGGCCAGCCACGCCCAAGGCCCTAGTGACCTAGCCCAATACACTAGAAGAAATCCTTTCCCTGCCCACGACAACAGTCGTGGTAGAAAGCCTTCAAAATCGTCGAGGAAGGGTTTTGGCCACGAATTTTTCGTCGTTGAGGAGTCGTCGTGTCTACCACATCGAGAGAGATGTGACCCGACAACTATCGCTCATCGTCGTTGATGCGATGCCTTTCTCGCCCATCAAATGCGTTGGGATAAGCAACCCACTTCCGTCGAGGTTGCTTCGTTGCTGACAACTGGTGTCTCGTCGAGGTTAATTCCATGGTTTTTGTCGACGACATCAAGACGATGGCCATTCCCTGTTTTGCAGGACCCATAATCGACGACAAAAGAAAAATCATGGGCAATAAACTTTCTTGACCGAAAACAGAAAAATCGTGGGGAATGGATATTCTTGACCGAAAATAGAAAAATCGATAGGCTGACAGAAATGTTGTATTTGATTAGAAGACTCGAATGAATTGTTTCATTTTGACATTTTTTCAGCAATTTTCCCCTGAGTTTTACATAGAGCGTTATAAATGGATTTCACAGAAGATTCAGCCACAATTTGGATATGAAGAAAAGCAACAGGGGATGTATACATGATAAATTATGTAGAATTTTCTTCACTGAACTCCAATAGCCGACTCAACAAGTGTCCTCCAAGTCAGCTACAACTCAAGCATCCTCCAAGTCAGCTGCAGCTCCAAACCTTCGGCATCACTAGTGCTAGGTTGTTATGTATTTTGTGTGCTGTTGTATTTCTATGGAATCTCTGTAACTGAATGCCTTTGGAATCTCTGTATTCCTTCCAAATTTGTGGTGCACATCAAGTGCTTGAGAATATTCCTGTAAATATAGGAAATCTGTTAGCACACAACAAGCATATGTATTTCTCCATCTATCAACTCTTTGGCTTAAATGTAAGGAAATTTTGTAGTTAAGTAGACGCTCTGCACCATAGGAAATACAAATGGCTGAATTCTTAAGTACTTAATAGAAGTTTGGGATAACTTGCAAAGTTTGGGCTTGGTAGTTGCATAGACATAATACGCACTACCTACTCTCAAAATTTTTTCTAAGTCAATGACAATCACATACATATACGACATCAAAATCATTAGAGAACTTTGCATCCTCACTTGGGCCATCCCTGTACCCCGCAACATTTGTCTTCCCGTCGGCAATGGTTATCACACAAGCAAAGAATTTCCAAACTTAACAAAAAAACTTAGCAACATGGCGCCCACTGTTGTCCCATTCAAAGAATAATGTGCCTAACATTTTCAAAAATCCAATTTATAAAAATTATTTTCATCTTCAACTTTAGAAAAGCTTCAAAAATCTCAATTCAATTGACAATCCAATATTCTTTACAGTAATGCATAGATGTATCACTTTCCTCACATATCAACATGCATATTTGCAACCTAACATCTAGTTTACAATTATCAGAGTACTATCATACTAACATCTAGTTTCATTAGTATCACCATTTCCTAGATCCTAAATCCTCATAAAATGTAGGTTTCAAGCTTCAGCATTATGGATTTCCCAACAGCAAGTTCAGAATTTCCTTCTTCTGTACAAAGATGTTTATACCTTCTTTCCAGAACCCAAACAGAGCAACAAACAAGGGTTAAATCTAAGTGATTCAACCTCGAAAAACCAAAATCCAAACAGGTAATATTCTACAAAGCAAGAGGACGGCAATAATCATACATTGTGACAATGGTGGAGTAATCCTAACAATGTTGCTATTTTCTGCATCAACTGCAAAGAGCTCGCCATCCTCAGAGACGCGGATTCTGTAAAGAACTACTCCAATCCCATTTCCTTCCACAACAGTCTCAACCAAGTACCCGTTCTCAAATTGAAGCACATTCCCATTTGCAAACCAACATATGTTAATGACGTATGGGATAATGGGAATCTGAGTAATGATATATACATTTATGCGACAAGAAACAGTAACAAGCCATGAAGAATAAATATATTTCTACTTAATTAATCATCTCAAAAAGATATTCCAAGCAACCTGATTGAGGTATTTTGGAGGATGAGCTCGTCCATTTGAGAATAGATGTCAAGTGTTTTATCAATGGCCCTGAGTAATCAGATAGTATTCAAAATAAGAGACAAATACAGTGTCAGTGAGGAAATTCATTTAATGAACAGTCAAGAAACAAGTATACCCAATAAGTAAATCACAAATTTTAAAAACTAGTGATTTCGTAAAACCAAAAAAGAAGAAGAGAGAGTCAGAGAGGGTTAAACTTGGGCTATAGAAACATCATTACAGGAAACTAAATAGAATATGTCAAAATAAACATAAAAGAGACCAAAGAAAAAAAAAATTAAGTAGATAAGCATACCAACGAAGGAAATAGTCAGTATAACACAACTTTATATAAAGAGAGATGAGGCCATGGCTACCTGCAGGAGCAGCGTGACCTTGAAATCGGAGTGTATAAGCAACGAGTGCTACCAAAATGAGGAAGAGAAGAGAATTTCTCATGGGTCCCTGGGAAATGACAATGAACTCAAAAGAAAGAGGAAAGAGAGAGAAAAAGAAAAAGAGGAGAAGAGAAGAGAGAAGTGAGCGGCTGGCAAGGAGACGAATTTGACAGAGGAAATAGTTGTGGGAGCAAGAAGCAGGGCGCTAAATGAAAACCGCGGAAGTCATTTGATTTTTGACTTTTCGTAACAATAGCTTTTTCTTTTTCCTTTTAGTAACGGGAGTAAGAAAGGGACATGACTTTTGCCTTTAGACTCGACGGCTGCAAATTTGCTTGGAGAAAGCTAAACTGTTACCGACGATAAGTAAAATTCGCGCGTGGCTCATGGGGCTTTTTCTTGAAGTGATAGTTAGGTTGGGTCCGGTAAAAAAAAAAAAAAAAAAAAGGCGGGAGAATCACCGCATGGGCCTAGCCCATGGCTGGATGAGATTCGGGCCATGGCAGCCCTTGCGGGCTAGGGCCACTGGTTGGACCTAGGCCCGTAACCCACCCAGGTCCAAGTTTGAGCTAGACCACCTGATACGGTCTGGGTTAGACCTAGACCATGACCAGGATCTGGTTTGGGTATAACCCGACCGTTATCCACCACCGGCCGAGTTGGACTCGGACTGGTGGGTCAACAGGTCAGCCCAATTTGTCCAGTTGACCGTTGACCAACCCGGTTTGTGGGCTAAGGTTTCGACATTCTTGATTATTCATAATTCTCTTAATATCATAGACGTTTTCTATTTGTTTTTGGGTGTTTCTCTTGTATCTTTCCTGTGGATTATTGGTAGAACTAGCCTGCAGAATAATTCTCTATTCTGCTCGGCATCAGTTGGTATCAGAGCTTCAGCATCTTCTTAGGGTGCGATTTCATCAGTTTCAATGGCTGGTGGTCATGGTCATCATGGCAGGTTGTGAATGAGGAAGTCCTGCGCGTGATTGTAGCATTCAGGATGTTATAATTAACGTAATATTTTGAAATTTATGTGTAATTTATTTTTAAATACATAATTTAATTAATTTGCAGAAATTAATATAAATAGTAAACTCTCCAGACACAATAAAGACATTCGAATATCCGTCAGAACACGGGTGTCCGCACACCTTTAAATACGTGTGCACGGATATATCTGGAATGTTGTGTGCACATAGCTTACCGTCTGCACCAAAATTTCAAATAGACGTCTGCACGTTATTTTTAAGAGTGCAGACGTAGGAGATTTTTTTTTTGGTCCAGAGGTGTGGGTCAATATTCTGACGTTGTGCTTGGTGACAAATTTTAATCTCGACACAATACGAGTATACGTGCACACACTATTTTTTATGTGTACATGCTATAATGCGTGACGGAAAAACAATCGTTACGGAGAAAGATAAATCGTCTTAGCCGTTTTAAATATGTTTACAGCACGAATCTCTTGTCAAATTTTTTTGACACTCAAAACTTTTGCCGACAAATTTATACTCTTTGCTGAAACCCAAAACCGTTTTTCTTCTAGTGTGCATATGAATATTTTGGTCTAAGTAGTGAGCTTATAGAGCTCAGTTTTTACCAATGATCCTTTTGTTAATTTGCCGAAATTTGCCCATGCGTAAACTAGATTTTTGAAGTCCTATTTGAAGAATTTCTGTTAAGATTATTGTCATGCTTTCAGAACCTGATTTAAGGTTCAAAATACTGTAGTAACTATGACTTGCAATATATTTTTTTTCTAAGTAATTATGACTTGCAATAAAATGCTAAAGAGTGCCCTAAAACCTACTGCGAGCAATCAGGTACGTGGTATTATAATGTTGGTCGGGTTGGCCCAGCCAGCCTCAGTACTGATCTATCTCTCTCATTTTTTTTTTTTCCAATAAATCACGGTCCAGTCAGTACTATATCATTATCACTAGACATTCCCAAATTTTTGTGGAGGAGACGCAATCACACATAAACGAAAAATCAAAACGCACTTTGTGTGGTGGGTCGATCACAATTGGAAAAAAAAAAAAAAAAACAGTGGTGGGTCGATCACATATCATCATTTCTCGATTTTCCTCCGTTTACTGTTTTTATTTCATCTTCGTTCTCTTGCCATTCTCTCTACACCGTATGAGTTTCATTCCCAAACCCGGATCTGGGCTTCCATAAATTGATTCCAGTGGCTTTGCTTTGCTTTCAGCCTTCAGCCTTCAGGGGAGGGAGGCATTTCTGCTTCTGGTACGTCCTTGTTTCTTGTGTCATTTTTTATATTGCTTTGTATTATTTTTTGTTTTTCATTTATATTAGTTACCAAATTTACTAGTGCGTTAGTATCCGACTCCTTAGATTCCCCTCCTCTTTTCTGTGAATTTTTTTTCTCTCTCTTTTTTCTTTCTTGGTTTTAGCTTTGGGACGACTATCCCCCCCAAAAAAGCAAAATTAACGAAATAAAAAAAGCTGAAATATCCTGGACTCTAATTAACTTATTGAGATTATTGATGACGATATATAATAATACAAAATATAAGTCTTGTCGTGGTTGATACTTTTTTTTTGTCTTTTTTTGTTTTTGTTTCCTCAAAAGATATATACTTGATTAGCTGGTGACCTCATATAGAATTTATGCCTATTTAGTCTTCATTTGAAAAAAATAATTTAATTTTTTTTTCTTTGATCACAAACAACCTTAAATTCTTCTTTAAATATCATAAATTTTTGCCCCTTAGTCCAAATATTTGAAAGAGCATATCATACTAATCATCTGAGCCTCTGAGGACATGCATGACTCCCCTTTGGTAAATGAGACTAATTAATGTGAGAGAAATATACTACTTTATAGTATTTAATGATAGACTTCAAAAAGTATTAATATCGGGTCATTTATATTTATTATATTTATCTAATTAAAACCATTCCATGGCATGTGTACGTACATATAGCCACGTCAGACTCAGTTACATACTTGCCATGGGACTCTTTCTTGACAAGTATCTCCTAAAGTTAAAAAAATAAAAAAGAGTTAACGAAGATTAAAAAAATCTAGAATCAAAATAAAAATAAAATTGCAAATAGAAAGGATGGCCTTTATTCGATACCCATAGCCCCATGGAGGGCTCCAGGGTTGAGCGGGAGTAGTTCGCTGTGTATTCATACGTGCAATCCTTTTCCTCCGGTCTCACACATACCCTGTAGACGAGGTCTGCCATACTGAACGCGGTGTCCCGGCCGCTTGCTAGCACCCCCTCCTACGCAGGAAGGCGTGGGTCGTGAAGAGAAACCCACTGTACAGTCTCCAACCTCGCAAAGTGAGGAAAGCGGGTCTTCTAGTACTTCTACAACTCTCCTGGCTATGGTTGATGACGCATTGCAATTAATTGGCTCATGTTCTACCATAAGAAAGGGTAGAGGTCGAAGTTACAGATTCAATATCCTACATGATTTTGAGTATCTTTGGGATGGATCTCGTTTTTGGTAACAGCTTTACGTGGTGAAAATTTAACTTCAAATATTACCCTGAAAAATGTCAACCAATAAATATGATAACTATGCGTCATAAGATATTGTGATTCCTGTACACATAGGATTACTACAAAAATCATTGACCCACTTTAATACTTCTCATTGCAAATACGTCGTTTATGGTTGTAAGTGTCCCTTAAACATTAAAAATTCTTTCAATAAGATTTGATAAAATGAAAAGTTAAGTATTTATATTTACTTAGCTTACGCGTTAAAGAAATAAAACTTATGGTTATTATTTATATTAGGAATGTTCAAACCTGATAGTGGTACTGGTTATGGCAATAACTGCCACCGTTATCGGATGGGCCGGTTTCTAAATATTGGCTACCGCTACCACTACAGTTAAGTGCGAGAACCTGGTTTTCGGTACCAATGCCGGTACTTGTGGTGGGAGAATCGAAAAATTCTTGTTCCCCTAAACAGTCCTACTCTCAGGTCTAAGGATACCTCAAGCTAATTATGCTGAATAACATTCTCGCCATCAGTGATCATTTCCAGAAGTATTAAATTTGATTCGTTTAGTGCATGTACTCTTACGTTTTACCCACTCGTCCACTTAAGGTCATTACCTTAATGACGAAGTCCTTCATCCTATTTAATAGAGGTATAACGAGTGTAGACCTATTTGTAAATAAATATATACCTCGGTTTAGAAAAACTGTCAAGCGAACAAGGAACCGAAAAATCATACTCCCTTTTGATTCATTAATCATCGGCATGATTTTTCTACAATGTCACTCAACAATAGAAATGCGCAACATCTTATGTTACAATGTAATACTCAATAAGTAATAAATACATGTGACTATAAAAAAATAATTATCTTATAATTATTCTAAATAACTAGTTTTAAGGGCATATTTCCAACATGTTTCACCTCCAGAGACAAGGTTATCCTTTTGTTCACCCATTTCGTCGGAACTTGTCTCATTCACCCCTTTTGCCCGGACCTGTCCCAATCACCCCTTTTGTTGAGACATTTATTAGTCTAGCCGACTTACCCCGTGTCAAGCTATTTCATATCATCACATTAAGTGGTACAATACTGACCCCTTTGTATTTTTGTCAATTCTAACACTACTACTAGGGTCTCAAAAATACATCAATCACATCAAATATATAGTTTTCATTTGTCAACACTACTCAATTGAACGTATACTTGTACTTTCTGTAAATATCGTAATAACTTTTGCAACTTCCCGGATACATTATCCATATGATTATAAGCAAAACATAAAACATAATGTCATAATTCATCTTTTCATGCTTGTAAAAACTCATGCAACTTGTAACATAGAATTCATAAAATCATTTTATTCTTTATGTCATGCTAAATAAATGCAAGAACAATATTTTTTATGCATAAAACTTGCCCTGAAATTTATATGGTTCAAATTACTATTCACGTCACTATTTTTGTACTATTCATAAACCATCCATGTCAACAAAATAAATATTTTCTTTTCAAACAACACTTCATAACACTTTTGAAATAATAGTCCACTTACCTAATTTGTGAGCACTAGCAGTTGTGATTTTTACTTTAATTACAATACACAAATCCATCATAAGCCTAAGCTTAGGAAATACTAACCAAAAATTTGCACTAAAACTAAAGTTACCTTCTTTTTTTTTCCGTCTTTTCTATTTTCTTTTCTTCTTTCCTTCTCTACTCTCCCCTAACGTCTCTCCCTTCTTTCTTTTACTTTGCTTCCCATTCGGCAATCCCTTCCTTGTTATTTATAGTCGAGGATTGTCAACATGCATTTAATGCAATCTCCCCCACTCTTTTTTTTTTCTCATCTCAAATGCTCGCTCACTTTTTCCCTATTTTTTAGGCATGGTCATAAATTTTTGCAATTGTTTTCTACTCTCTCTCACTCTGTATTTTTGCTTCTAACGTTACAAAACAAAAGTCACAAAAGCATGAGTCTCTCTCCTTGATTTCTAGAGGGGACCATGCCAATTTTCCCTTTGCATTAAAAATGGACATTTGACTTTGCCCTTTGCCTTTTGTTTGCTCTCATAGCTTATAGGCTAGGCCTATTACATGTGGAGTCTCCAAGTAGACTCATAATATAGCAAATAGAGATACCAATTAACCCAAAAGCTTAAGTGTATGGTTTTGGGCCCAACTTTGCTATATCAACCACCCACACTTATATGAGTACTTCTTTCTAATGTGGGACACATTTTTATCCTCTCACATGTGTGTATTCAACAATCTCCCCCTCACATGTGAGTCTATCACCACACTATTTTTCTCTTAGGGCCCCATCTTCTAAGATCCACCTTGTGCCATGCGATTGAACCATTGGCTTCACTAATAAGCCATTTTTCTCTTGGGATCCCCTAGAATCGACTCCGTGCTTCGCCTTGCACACCTTGCTCCCTCCTTTTTTTGAAGTGTCTTTTTCTAATCTTACAATCTCTAAATGATGAACACCTAGGGAGTTTCCAAGTGGGCTTGTAATATAGCATATAGAGATACCACTGAAAAGCTTAAGCGTATACGTTTGGGCCCAATTATGCTATATCAACCACCCACACTTATATGATTTCTTTCCAATGTAGGACAACATTTTTACCCTCTCACATGTGTGTCTTCACCAATCTCCCTCCTCATGTGTGAGTGTATCACCACACTCTCTTTCTCTTAGGGCTCCTTTTTTAGGATCTACCTTATGCAATACGATTACACAACTTGCTTCCTTTTTCGATCCTCCTAAAATGGAAGCCCGATCCAAAAGCCACTTTTCTCTTGGACCTCCCTAGGATCCACCTTGTGATTTGCCCTGCACATCTCATTCCCTCCTTTCTTTGAAGTGTCTTTTTCTGATCTTACAAGCCCTAAATGATGAATACTTGAGGAGTCTCCTAGTGGCCTTGTAATATAGCATATAGAGATACGACTTAATCTAAAAGCTTAAGCCTATAGGTTTGGACCTAACTCTGCTATATTAACCACTCACATTTATGACTTATGTCCAATATGGGACAACATTTTTACCCTTTTAGATGTGTATATTCTACATGTATCCACTCAAAGTTGCTTCCCTGAGTCGCATTCATCATCGCAGTTTTATTTCACTTTACCTCAACCATGTTTATAACTTGTTACGAGCACGCCTTATTCATGCTTGGTTTGGCTGTTCCGATTTGGACTCTGACCCTCCTGCCTCAATCTAGGTTATCTCATTCTTTTTTCTGACTTGTTCCAGCTAATCCAGGCCAAGTTGATGGGAGCTGTTTTTCAACCTAGCCACTCAAGTTGAACAAGAAAATTGTTATGTGCAAAAAGCAAAAATAAAAGACCATTTCTTTACCTTTCAAGGCTCCCTATTTTTTTCAAGTCAATGTGTTCAAGACATGGAACTCTACCTCATGTCGGTCTGTCAGATCCTTGCTCAATTGCTTCAGTGCCTCAATTTGGGGTTTGATTTTGGTGAAGCCAAAATCCACCAAGTGACCGGAAAACTAATTAATCTGAATATCTGCAAATGATCACTAAGTGGGGAAGGCATCGAAGGGGGAGACTCTGATCCCTAAGTTCAAAAGAAAAAAGTAGTAAAGTGAATAATAATCAATATATCAAATATTAGGTGTGTATCTGTCCTATTATAAGGTTTGAGAGGTGTAATTCCATTGGGATTGAATGACTTAAGCTGTTAAGAGTTTCTTTCCCATTGTGAGTCTAGTGATTGGTTTCTTCTGAAACTAAAGAAAAAATATATGGTTTTTATCTGTTTTCTTCTTAAATATTTCATATGTACGCTTTAAGTGAAGACATGGGCTTGGGCTTCCAGGTGTAATTGGGCTGGTTATATTTTGTCCCATCAGTAGCCTCCTTCCCATCCTTTTTAATGATAAGTCAAGAATTGAAAGAAGGCATCCCACTGTAATTCAGCCCAATGTCAGGGGATTTAAAGTTTTTAAACATGGGAGGGGTGTTTAACTCAGAGTGTAGAATAGGCTACCAATATCGATTACTTTTTGGTCTTTCCTTTGATCAACTGGGATTCGCTCGATGTAAGCTGAATCGTTATGGCTCACTCTTTTGGTTCTGAGTCAGAGAATGAGATGTCGGTGGCAAGAAATACTTCCAACAACACGGTTGCTTCCTTGACCGAGCTAAGAATTAGGTACGCCATTTCGAACCCTGTGATAATGCGGGTTCCTAAGGCAAATGATCATGTTTTGATTACTGCTGCCGATGATATAGGATTTTTTGATGATGCTTTACACGCTAGCGCTCGGTTCCCATTTTCACAAGACATATATATGTGAGTTGTTAAATATTTTTTCATTGTCTCCCAGCCAACTGGCTCCCTATGGGTGGCGATTGGCTTTGGGTTTCTTTTCACTGTGGAAACAGTTATTTGCTGTTCAGTGTTTCACTCCTTGGAGGGAATTAATGTCTTGCGACAAATTGGTGAGAGGCGACGAGGGAATGTTTTTCTTTCAGGCAAGAGGTAAAAATGGTTATTTCGTGGTTTGCCTTCTAATAAAAAGGGTTGGTGGCATAGGTTTTTCGTTTTTTTGGGGAAGGGCTAGGAGTACCGTCCCGACGAAGAATTTCCTCTTCGGGTGATTCGATCATTGGGCATTCCACTTGCTCGAGGTAAGGTCTTTGTTGTCTATGACACATGTTTTGTGGTTTCCCATTTTCTGAAATTTGACATACTCATTTTCTCGCAAGTTTGGGAGGAGCCAGAGTTAGATGGTACCAAAAAAGCTTGAATTCTCCAAGCTTTTGATGGCAGGTCATGGGAGGGGTCTCTTCTGCATGATCCGCACCTTCTTCCACACCGTCGCGTCCGTCCATTTTCACAACAAAATCTGCCACAACTTATCCTCTTGCAACTTTTATGGGCTCATACTGTAGATCGAATTCTCCCCGTTTGATCACTCACTGCACCAGATGCCTTGAGGTGTCTATATTCCATAAAGTTTTCTAGAGAGAAAGATTGATCAAGACTACCTCAGTATGAGCTTGAAAATTTGACCATAGTTTTCGAGTTACTGAAACTAAGGCAAATGTTGCTTTTTCTATCGGGGATATCTCCCTTCCACTCCTCAAAGGGCCCGGCTCACATAATACACCAACTTCTGAGTTCCCTTTTCTTCTCTAACAAGTATAGAACTAATTGCTCTTTCGTTAACTGCGAGGGACAAATATAGATAAATATTTTTTGAGTTCCTCAAATTCCATGGCGCATGCCTCACCCATTCAAAAGATTTCCGGAGTGTCATGAAAAAGTAAGGCATTTGTCCATTGCACGGGAGATTAAGAGATTGAGGGCGATAACTTTTCCACACCCACACAAGCAATAGGATACATTCCTGGTAGGTTGTGTGTCCTCTTTCCTCCATGATTTCATCTTTGTTCTCTTTCCATTATGCCATTTTTGCTACATCGTATGAATTTCATTCCCAAATCCGGATTTGGGACTCCATTAATTGTTTTCAGTGGCTATCTTTCCGTTGGTTTGCTTTGCCTTCAAGGGAGGGAGGCATTTCTGCATTTGGCACGTACGTTCTTCTAGCGTCCATTTTTTTATTTGCTTTGTATTATTGTTTTCTTTTTCATATCTATTTATAGTATCCGACTCCTTAAATTCCCTTGCTCTTTTCTGTGATATATTTTTTTTTGTTTTTGCTTTTCACTTTTTTGTTCTTTCTTGGTTTTCGCTTCGGAATGACTATCCCCACAAAAAGAAAAATCAAAGAGAAAAAAAGCCTGAAATATCTTGAACTGATTATTGATGATGATAATAACAAAATACAAGTCTTCTTGGTTGATACTTTCTTTTTTGGATTTCTCAAATGATACTTGATTAGCTGTTCACCTCATTCCGCACCATTTAATAGGTAAAACAAATTTACTTAGATATACTGATTTCATTTATATATAGTTTATGACTATTTAGTCTCTAAATTTAATCTTCATTTGTAAAAATAATTTAAATTTTTTTGCTTTGATAACAAACAACCTTAAGTTTTCTATATATGAATATCCAAAATCTTTGCCCCTTGTCCGAATATTTGAAAGTGTATCATATCAAACTAACTGTCTGAGCCTCTGAGGACATGCATGCCTCCCTTTTGACATAGATATAGGTAGTGGCAGATCCAGGATCAAAATTCATGGGGTCGAACTTTAAACGCAAAATGACAAGAATTTTTTTTCCTTCGTAATGCAAAAAATTGTCTTAGAGTTAAATATTGAAAATTAAAGACTAAAAACATTAAAAATAATAGAATACACGTACTGTACTATGTACTACGACTGAGAGATGACTATTGCATCCTACGTTTTTGCATCTTCTGAAAATGTTGCAAAATGGCTTCGTTCTCAATATTTTTAAAAACATCTTGCTCGATGTACACTACCATACAATCATTCATCCAGTCATCTCCCATCCTATTAGGAGTATTAGACGACTCCACGCTGCGTGGCTTTCTTATCACAAACTTATCCATTATCTAAACAAAATAAAACAAAGTGAAGACAATCAATCAATTGGATCACAACTCAAAAATTCAAATTCCAATCTAAATTAATTCAAATTCCAAATCCAAATTCAAAAATCTAATTACATTGCATTCAATTGATATTACAATCAAATTAATTAAAAATGATACTATAAAAAAATCCCCAATTTCACAAAATATCAAAATCCCTAATTCAAATCCAAATTACAATCTAATTACATTGCATTCAATTGATATTACAATCAAATTAATTAAAAATGATACTATTAAAAAAAATCCTCAATGTCACAAAAGTTCAAAATCCCTAATTCAAATCCAAATTCCAATCTAATTACATTGCATTCAATTGATATTATAATCAAATTATTCAAAAATGAAAAAAATTTCACAAACCAATTCAAATAAACAGTTTCACAAATCACATATATCCAAATTTCAAATTCCAAACCAATTCATTCCCATCCTCCAACAATTTCACAACCACAAATAATCCAAACCAATTCAATCTCATCCTCCAAACAATTTCACAACCACAAATATCCAAACCAATTCAATCCCATCCTCCAACAATTTCACAAATCATAAAATTCCAAACCCTAAAGGATTTTTAGCATACTAAATAAATGAAATTTTCTACTTAATTGTAGATAGAAAATCTTGAATAGAGAGACGTACTATGGTCGGAGGGCCAGCAATTTTCAAATGTAAAATCTCGGGGATCCTGCAAAAATTGAAACCGTCAAAAATCAATTAAATGAGATTAAGAATTTGAGAGAGAGCTAAGAATCAAGAGAGAGAGGCAGAGACCGAAAGTTTAGAGTTGAGAGAGAGAGAGAGAGAAGAGAGAGGGAGAGAGAGAGAGATGAGAGAGAGAGAGAGATCTAGAGAGAGAGAGAGCGAGAGTGAGAGAGAGACCCACAAGTCACAAGTCATAGCAGCTGCAGCGCAATAGCGATGGACTGGTGGTGCGGCACAGCTTGCGGAGCAGCTGGCAGCTGCAGTGGTGCCCGGCCGTGGGCCCGGTGATGCACATTCGGTGGACAACGTTAGGCCAGTGGGCCGTTGAGTGTGGGAATGGTGCGGCTGTGTGGGCGGAAGAGAAAGGAATGGGAAGGGAAATTCGAGAGATCTAGATTTAAAAAATCTTAACATTTTCAAACAATTATAGATGATGAGAAATATCCATACTGGACTAACCACAACATCAATCTTAATGGATTTTTTTTTCCTGTTCTGAAAAAATTGCATGGTAAAGATTTTTTTAAAAAATTACATATTAGCGATTGAGATTATAACATGTGTTCTATTAAATGTGATGGTGAAATTTAGATACTAAATATTTTCAACGTAAAATATATTCAAAAATTTAATTTCTTATATAATTTATAACATATTTTCACAACCAATTTTAATTAAAAAATTATATCAAATATTTTATTCCTTACTTTTTAACAAATTCTATTATTTATTAATTAAACGAATTCACCAAATCTTTTCTTTTAATTAATACTTCAATAAAAATTATTCTACATCTAACTTTCTTTTTATTTTTATTTTATAAACATTCATAAAAAAGTTAAACTAAAAAATGTCATCTTATAAATTCAAAATTCTTGAAAATTGACCGATAGCAATGCTTTCGTCTCAGACTGACAGACGCACGCTCTGGTGGTCGTATAAAACGCAGCACAGCACCGAACTGAAAAGGAAAAGAATAGTAGCAAGGGGCTACGAAAAATGAAAACAATTCCTCTTCTTTTGATGGGTTGCGGTGGCGTTGGGCGGCAGCTCCTCCAGCACATTGTCTCCTGCCGATCTCTTCACGCCAAAATGGTCTCTGTTTCACAAAAATCAATTCTTTAGCGTATTCATTTCCTTCTGCATTTTTTTTTTCTTTTTTTGGAACTCTTAGATAAAAACTGGAACACCTCTTAATTCACAATATGACATATTATTTTTCTTGATGGATGGCATATCAGACCTGTTATCCTTCAGGGCATAGAAGAGAAAGCAGCTTCTTCCCCACTCCCTTCTTTTTTCGCTTGCGGTTTGACATCCTCTTATTATGAAGGCAGTAAAATCGTGTGTGCATGCAGTTAGAAAAGGGATATTTTGTCATACCAATGATCAATGCGACTGGTTGTATGCACATGTGATCCTATTTCTATATTTGTTGGAATATGGTTGAAAACTATATTTTCTACATCTTAAAATCAGTATGGATAGCTAGCTTCATGCATTCTTTTATTTTGAACATTCATCAACTAATTTAAGCGAGTGACTTTTACTTTCTACTTTCCATTAAAATTTTAGAAAATGTATTGTACCTGTCTGTACCAAGGTTGTCGGAATTCTTTAACTGCTGAAAGATGGTTTGTATAACTTGTCGTACCAGACCCAACTCAGTGTGTTTTAACAACTGAAAAAATTTGAATGAAAAACCAATTTCATCAAAGCATTTTTTTGGGGTGCTGCTCTCATCTTCCTCTTTTTCTGTTTGACTTGCATATTCATAGAGTAAGAAGATATAAAGTACATATCATATCTGATTTGAAAATTCTGCTTAGACTGAAGAGTTGGGAGTTCAATTTACAACGCCCTCTTCCATTTACCTCTCCTTTTGTGCCCCCCCCCCCAACCCACTGAAAAAAAAACAAAAAAGAAGAAGAAGGAGATTTGCTATTGCTCTTTCCCCCATAACCAGCGAAAAATAACGGCTGCCATGGTGTGGATTATTAAAAAGGACTACATTTTTGTAGCGATCTCTCATATTTAGAATCGGGTCTCAGTGTTTCATGTTGTAAACATAGAAATGATTTTGCATGAATGAGAAGAGATAATGTTTAATGGTTTAGTGGTGTGTGAATGGCTTCGTGGTGTCTGCATGATGCAGGGGTGAGAAAGTACCAATTGTTGAGTAAATTGCCTTTTGAGTTCAAGGTTGAGGCTTGTTCATGCTACAATCCTGAGTACACTTTGTTACTTTGTCAGCATGGATGGGCAAACTACTGGCCAAATATATGTACATAATCGGACGTACACATTGAAACACACGCACTGATGCACTTCCACTATGTGTGTATGTGGGGATTTATGTGCATATGCATTGTTATTATTATTTGATTGCTGCTTATCAATTACTATTATTGCTTTAATCTACCATATTTGGTCAGCAGGGGGTTTACTTGAGAGTTGTGGGAGTGTGTGATAGTGAGTCCTTGATTGCTGTCTCGGATGTGTTCTCGATGGATTTAGATGACAGGTTTCTATCAGAAATTTGCCAAGTCAAGTTGAATGGTTCTTCTCTGCTGACACTTCGTAGTTCTGGTAATTTGACCATACCCTGTATCGATAAAGATGGATTACAACTTTGTATGTTTCTTATTCTTCTTTGTCTTTTCTTTGCTAAAGATGAACGTCAGGTACACACCAAAACTAATGTAACAAGAAAAGTTATAGATATTGCAAACCATTTGGGCAAATCATTGGGTATGTGGCATTTGTAAGGTCTAATACTGCTTTAATAATGTTTCTGTGCTTATGGCAGTGGTTGGCTGTTATTTGTGACAGGTTTGGCTTTAGTAGATTGCTCTGCAAGTTCAGAGACAATTGAGGCATTAAAACAAGCAGTTGATTTGGGGTGTTGCATTGTACTAGCAAATAAAAAGCCTCTTACTTCTACGATGGTAATACGCTCTAGTAGGTTTGGCTGATCACAGTAAATACTTTTCTTCAAATGAAGGAATATTATTATCTTTGTTATGATATTTGAGTTCTTCGTATGATCTGCATGATATTTCCCAGGAGACAGTGCCAACAAGTTCACCACTATTTTTTCAAGAGCTTCCTTGTTGCTGTCTCATTTCAACTTCTTCCTTTTTCACCATTCAATATGAATTTGTCTCCTATGCAACCAGCAAGATATAAAGTGTCTGAAATTAATTCTGCACTCTTGGCCTGCAGGAGGATTATGACGAGCTAGTCTCACACCCACGTTGTATTAGGCATGAGTCAACTGTAAATTTCTTTTCTTTCTGTTCTTTTTTCTTGATGCAAAATGAGTTTTCGTTTCCTTTTGTGTATGTTGACTAGTGAAGAACTCACACCTACTAAGAGGGATGAAGAAAGTAAAAAAGAAACCTTTAATAGATTTTGTTCTTTATTCGACTTTATCACAATCACTTGCTTATATGAGCATTAATAAACTAATATGGATGCTTATAACTTCACAGTTCGTGTCACTCATTTGAATCATATACAATTACCATTTGCATCTCTAAGGCATTAGAAACAGTTCCATAATTTATCAGCAGTTGTAAGGTGGTAGTACAAGATTTTGAATGATGATTTGATCAAGATCCAATTGTTGAAGCTAGGGTGTGGTGCTGTTGAATCTCGAATTCTTTTCTATGGTTTGATATGGATGGTTGGGTGGGATGACTTGGTCATTCCATGGCAAGGAGAGCAAATTCTGGAGAGGTTGAAGATGGTGGAGAAGATTGGGTTGCAGATGAAGGTAAAGAATTTATTGATTGGCCCTTGGTGGAAGGGCATGGAAGTGGTGTGGGCTAATAATTTTTGTGGTTGCTGAACTGCTGTATTGATTTCTCCTGTGGTGATTGGAGCGTTGTGGTGGTTAGGCAGCAGGCTGATGGGCTGTGGGTATTTGGATTTGTAGTTAGAGATATAAATCCACCCTGGATTGAGATTGAATATCTGGAATTAATTATAAATCATAAAATTTTCCATGGTTAAAGGCTCAGATTTCTAATTTCGTAAACCTCATTAAAATGAAAATTAGGATGATGTTCGGTTGCAAAAAAAAATCCTTCAAAATTGTAGAAATTTGATAGTGGTTTGAATATTTAGGTAGATTGGAGTTTTATTGGGATTTGTAAAAGTTGGTGAATTTTTTTTAAAGATATTTGTTTGTAAATTGATTTTTATTGGAGTTTCTAAAAATGTGCACAGAGATGATTTGGTAGAATTTTTTAATAAAAAAGTATTAGAGTTTGGTGAAAAAGTATAGAGAGAGAAGATTTGATTGATTTTTTTAGAAGATATTGCAATTTGAGTGAAAAGGTGTTGGAGTTTGTCTTGAATTTTTTGAGATTTTGAGATTTTGAATGTTCGTTTGTGAATTTTGTTGCTTTCAAAATATCAATGGTTAATTATTCTTCCTAGCTGAACATCACCTAGGAGTCCTCTCTGTATGTCTTTCCCATTTCATTTGTTATGGGAGTCAAACTCCAAACCTTGCTAAGTCGTGAACTGCTTGACCTCTCCTTCCAACAAGCTAGAACTGTTTCAGGTATTACCTGAGGAAACCCAAAAAGAGAGAACACCAATCCTAGAGTCCCTCAGCTATGGTATGTAGGCAGACCACAAGAGTACTCCCTTTAGCATATTATCCCCTATTAAAACCTTGCCAGTTGCTGGTCTTAATAATGTAGTCAAGTTTCTGTCGCTTTTTGACCCTTTTATACTATTCTGAAGAAAGATGAAATGATTTAATATCAAAGATTCCATCTGTAGCAAATCTTCGGCTCATTCTATCCTCTTTTTCACCCCAGGAAAAATAGAATGCAACTACTCATTTAAGGAATCCACTAACTCTTTAACTCCTATCTTCAAAGGCCCTTTTTGTATTCAATAATAAATTTATTGAGATAATATGCAACTATTATAGGTCTCAAGAACACAGAAGTGCACTAGAAGAAAACTTGACATTACATGTCACGATTTAGAAGGGGGAGAAATTCCAAAAAGAATTAGAGCACTGATGATGATTTAGATATTGATCCAATCATAGAAATTATCTTAAGATTTAGACTTTACTGAGCTGACCTCTTGAATGTGTGAGTAATAAGATTACACAAAAGGGCTGTGATTAGTTTGGTGATTCCCGTCTTAGTATGGTATTTTAAGAGCTAGGCCTATGCTTCGACAATAGTTATGCAGAACACATGATTTGTGTTTTAATTTTAAAGATCTTTGTTTTTCTCTTTTCTTCGTCTTTGATACTTTTTTGAGTTTCAGTTTTGGTACAACATCATCCTCATAATTTTAGTTTGTCAGTCCTTTCGTCTGAAAGGATTGATAATTATGATTTTAGGGACTGAAATTTGTTTCCACCTTTTACCTTTTGTTTTAATCATAGAAACTTTCAGTTCTTTTATACTACTTCCTGTAAGAGTCTGGTAATCACTAAGATTCTTCAATACGATGGACATGCTTGATTCATTCACTTGCTCAATTTCTATGCTAGTCATCAAATAGGACTGTTTATCATTGAGGAGTGTGGTACCAGGTGTTAGATCCACTATTGCCTGCTTATTGGTTTTGCTAAGTAAATTGTCCCATCAAGTTCTGTTTTTCCTACTCAGCATGGGAGATATTTGCAGCGAAATGGCTTAAGAAATATTCTCTGACTTGATTTCAAATTATTGCTAGGTTGGTGCTGGTCTTCCTGTCATAGCATCATTAAATCGAATGCTTTCATCTGGAGATTGTGTCCGTCGCATTGTTGGGAGTTTGAGTGGTACATATCTTATGAGGCATTAATTCTATGCTTACAGTCTCTTGTAATATCTTTGAGGATGTCTTGCATTCGTATTCAGGAGATCACGAGTATGTTAGTGATGGTTGTTACCTCATATGTTTGTTATAGGTACACTGGGGTATGTAATGAGTGAGGTAGAAGATGGAAAACCATTGAGCCAAGTTGTTAAAGTTGCTAAAAGCCTGGGGTTCACCGAACCTGGTTTGTATCATATTTTTTCTAGGTTGTAAATCACAATCAAGGTCTATGAATTTTGTGGTCGATTTGGTGTCTGCAATCTATGAATAAATAGGTTCACTGGAAGTTTCTACTTGAAAACAAGATGATTTTTCCACCTGATGGCACTAGACACGGAGTCTAGTCTCAGCCAGCAACCAACGGGAATCACTAGAGGTTAGGGAAGCACAATGGACACCCAGATTTACAGGAGTAACACCTCCAACCTTTACATTCTTGTCTTTAACAAAGTTGTACAAGGAAAGACTAGGGTTCTTACAGCAAATTGAACCACTAGCCGAAATATGCTCAAGGGCTCTCTCAAGAATAGCTCTTTGTTCTCAATACAAGCTTACAACACTCTCCAACACCCAACTGCCTGCCTTCTATTCTTACAACATTCTAAGCCACGTTTTTATAGCTTTAGGAGTGTGTTGGGCGTGCAAGCCAACTGCTTGCCCTGCAGTTGCTTGCTGCCAGGCTCTGTAGCAGGTGTGCTAGGCCTTTGCAGCTCTGCCTGGGCGTCTAGCGTGTTGATTGCTCTGTCTGGGCGTTTGCCTGGCAGTTACTTGCTACCAAGCCATGCAGCAGGTTTGGCAGCCCCATGCAGACAGCCTTGGGCGCAGCCCTGCGCTTGACAAGACCACCGATGCACACAACTGTCCTGCAGCGCCCTAAATTCAAATTGTCTTGCTGCACAGCCTTCTGCTGCAATAATGAGCTTTTAGCCGCAATCATGAGCGATCTGGTGCCCCTTGGCATGCCCCTGACACTGTCAGCACGCCTCTGGCGCCCCCTGACGTGCCCTTGACACTCAGAGCAGACCAACCATGTGTTGTAAAGCTTCCTCAGTTGCAGAGCATGCTTGCTAGGGCTAATCAGGTCGATGCCTCTTTGTGCGCCCCCCCCATGCGCACACCAAGGCCTAGTGAACGACCTTCCTTGGGCCTTGCTCAGCAAGTTTATCTTGCTGGGGCCTTTCAAGTACCCTCACTCGAAGTAGCTTGACATGACACCCCTCCATGTCAAGGTGCTTGGCGGTGTGTACAAGTGCTAGGCGCCACCCATGCCACCGCCGCACTATGCAGCACATCATGCTGATAGACCACTCCCACCGAAAGAACTCGACGTCCTCGTCGAGGCTTGGGTGAGGAAGTCCTGGATCAACTCAAATTGCCACAATGTTGTGTCTTTCTCCTAGGTTGCTTCAGATTCTGGAAGGTTCTTCCACTCCACAAGAAAATATGTTCACCCATTTTTCTTACTTTAGCCCTCCACAAGTTGGGCTAATATCTTCTCTGCCTCCTTGTCGAACTCCACTCGAACAGTAGGAGGAGCCCTCTTCGACTTCATCCTTTCCTGGTTTACCAGATCTTCATTGTATGGCTTCAGAAAGCTTACGTGGAAGGTCAGATGAAGCTTTAGCTGCTCAAGCAGCTTCAATCGTTAGGCCACCTGCCTAGTTTCTTTATAATCTCAAAGGGCCATCGTACTTTGGAACAAAACCGCGGTGGGTCTATCCTTGTCGAAATTTCTTCCAGATCCGAGAAGTAAGCTTTAGCATCACCTTATCTCCCTCCTAAAACTCCAAGGGCCGGCTCCCTTGGTTAGCGTACTTCTTCATCTTCTGGGCTTTGGCAAGGCTGTCCTGAGCCTTAGACAGTAACTCTTGTTTGTCCTTAGTAAACCGAAACGTAGTTGGCCATTTACCCACCCGAGTCTGCCTTGCAATCTCATGAGGAGTGAGTGGTTGGTGCCCCAAGTTCAACTCGTAGGGGCTGCTGCCAGTCGCTGAATATCTCTGCAGATTATAGGCGGATTGGGCAACATCCAATAGTTTCACCCAATTTTTCTGGCTAGTTGACACAGTGCCGCAAGTATTCCTCCAACAGTACATTTGTCCTCTCAGTTTGCCCATCAATCTGCGGATGGCTTGTGGTAGCAAATTTTAGTTATGAACCCAGTAATTTGAACAATAGGGTCCAAAATCTGCCTGTGAACCGCGGATTTTGATCATTTATGATGTCCTCAGGCATCCCAAAGTATTTGATGACGTTTCTGAAGAAAAGATCGGCTGCCACCTCAGTCGTGCATACTTTGGGAGCTGTAATGAAGATTGCATATTTCGTCAGTCAATTTACCACCACCATGACCGATCATTTCCCCTTAGCCTTGGGGAATCTAGAAATGAAATCCATGGATAGGGACACCCATGACTTTTCTGGAATGGGGAGGGGTTGCAACAGTCCAACCTGCTTCCTCCGCTCAGACTTGTCTTGTTGACACATCAGATAAGTCTTGACATAGAACTCCATGTCTTTCTCCATCTTGGGCCAGTGGTAAGACCGATCTTGGAGAGTCATCATCCTCTCCTTGCTCGGGTGGCCAGCCCATTCTGCATCGTGTGTTTCCTTCAACAATTTCTGTCGTAACTTTCCCTTTGGTACAAAGAGCTGGTTGCCTTTGGCATAGAGTAGGCTATCTTCCAACAAGTATCGCTTCACAATCCCAGCTTGAACGTCACCCTCCAACTTTTGGTAAGAGGGGTTAGAGGGGATACTCTTCCTTTCCCTATCAAGTAAATTTGATTGTAAGGAGGAGAGGGCAGCTACGTATTCCACCACCTATTGGTGGCTAAGGGCATCCGCCACCAGGTTGTGCCACCCAGGTTTATGCTCCCACACAAAATTGTATTCTTAGAGGAACTTCTGCCACAGAGCTTGCTTAGGTGATAGCTTCTTTTAAGAGTGACAATAGGTGTTTGCCACGTCAATGCGAACTATGAAATGGGTGCCAAGGAGATAAACTCTCCACACCAACAACAATGGACAACAGCTAGCATCTCCTTCTCGTGTGCTGAGTAGCGCTACTCAGCATCATTTAACTTCCGACTTTTGAAAGCAACAGGGTGCCCCTCCTGGACCAACACCATGCCAATAGCTTTGTTAGAGGCATCCCTATGCTGTCAAGCATGTTAGCCACTCAGGACAGCTTCACCGTGTGTCATAAAGCTCCGTCAATCTCAAGGCATGCTTGTTAGGTCCCTTCATGCTCCCCTGACCAAGCCTGTTGGGTTCATAGGCCACTTGGCCCCATGTAGTCATCACGACCCATCAGGGGCCAGCATGGCCCTAAGCAGCATGTCGTCCTTGACAAGTCCATCTTGCCAAGCTCTTGTCCAACAAGTCTATCTTACTAGATTCTCACCAATACCACTTGTGAAGCCATCTCTTCAAGCGCCTCCACTTGAAGTATCTTGACATGCCGCCCTCTTTATGTCAGGGTTCTTGGTAGTGAGACGCACTCATGCGATTTCCATGCCAGCCAAGTGAGTTGTGTAACAAACCACCCCACTAGAAGAACTTGACGCCCTTGTCGAGGCTTGATTGAGGTAGTCTTGAGCCAGATTTTCGAACAGCCACAACGTGGTGTCCTCCCATGTTGCTTCAGACTTCGGGAGTTCCTCCCACTTCACTAGATAATAAGTTCGCCTATTCTTGCCCTCCACGACGAAAATATATACTCCAGGAGATCCTTCCATTTCAGAAAATTTCTTCTGATCTCAATCTTATATTTCTGTTACAAGTTGGTTACCTCCAAGACTATTTTGTTAAATTGAGACCACATGTACTAATTTGTTGTAAGTTGAAATCACAGTGTTTTGTAGTGGAATTAAACCTTTTTTTTCTCCCTTTTAATTGAATCTATTGTGGTAGTTATGAGGAAAAAATTCTTTGCGTTTCAATTGAGCTTGTTGTTTCATGAGACTTCTAATCTTCATTGTCTACTGAAGTTGGTGCTTTTTGCTAAGAAGTTAGGTCTTGGAAATTACTTTGCTAAATGAATTGGCATGATAGACCTGTGACTTGATATCGTTGGTGTAGATCCGCGTGATGACCTCAGTGGGATGGATGTTGCAAGAAAGGTTTGACAGCATTTATTTTATTTTGTGCCCATATTGTCGTGGATTACATTTATGTGAAAATCTCTTCATCTAGCTTTGATGTGGATAATGCTAGAAGTATGTTTCCTTTTAGATAGAGTTTTGTCAAAAACTGATTTAGACCCACTTGACACTTAGAGGTGGTGAATAAGTGTTTACAACAAATTAAAAACATAGCAATACAAATATAAAAAATTTTAAGCCTAGATCTGCATGTTGTAGTCAAGATCAACAAGAAAGAAATAGTAGAAGGCAGATAGAATCATCAATCATATGTGAGATACAATCTTGTTGATGAAGTGAAAAAGTTTTAAAGAACTCTTCAAAAGAAAAATCGCTTCTAGCTATCTGTGCCACCAAAAATTTACAGAGGAGAATTTACTTACAACTAGTGATTCAAACACAATAAAACTTTTTAGACACTGGCACCCCAAATTGTAACACTCTTGAGTGACCTGCTTAGATCTACTCCACGTAGCAGGATTCCTCAAGAATGAACTCTCTCTTCCATGCTGGAACTCCAATAACCAAACACTTGCCCCAACTATGAAGGTTTCATAGGGTGTGGTTTGGTTTTGGTGATTTATGAGAGTAGATCTAGATGTCTAGATCAGGATCATAGAATAGGTTTTTTTCTCTCTCAAAAGGATTGATTATGAGAAGTATGCTTGTGCCTCCTTAAGTATACATCTTGAGTATCTCAGTTATTTATTGATTTTCAGGTCTTACAGTCCCATTAGAATTTTGAAAGGACAAAAAAACTAGAAATCTTTAATTTGGCGTTCGAGCGCCAGGTGAGCACCAACTTTCTAAAGGTTGTGGCTCGAGCGCCAGATTATTAGGAAGCTAGCAGCTTGCTTGCTTTCTTCATACTTTTTCAACTCCTCACTTGATTCTTACAACTCCATTGAACTGAATTTTGACATGGATTTTTGCCTATACTCAACTATATCACTAATACTTTGTATGAGGCTGACAGTTCATAATGGATGTCTCCTTGTTAACTTTTTAAATCACTTTTAAGTTTGAGACGTTGGCTTGACGAGACAATCTTGCAATAGAGATAATTAGGGCTCGATGAACCTCATTTTGAAGCAGAACCATCAAGATGAAGTCATGATTATGGGTTTGCCTGGTGTTTTCTCATATGAAACGTCCGTAGTGGTCTGTTTTGTCTTTTTATGTGCGGACCCATTTATAGACAATTGTTTGGCTGATTTACAATATATTTTGTACTCAGTTCTTTATGGGTATTTTTGGTGCAACCCTCTTTGTCACATAACTTATTTGAAGTTAAAGGGGGTCATATAATGGTCTCACTATATCATCCTCAGAGCTGATCTTTTAAGTGATCAGAATATAGATGATGCAGTTCCTGATTACAGAAACGTAATGCATACCATATCTGCTAAATGTTCATTTTTTGTGTGATGAGGCAGGCTTTGATCCTTGCTCGACTTCTTGGTTCGCGGATTACCTTGGATAGCATTAAGGTAATAAAGTGAATGCCATATTTTCTCTTATCTTCACATTATGGGAGAAGAAGAAAACTTTAATATGATTGATAACTCAGTTGATATATAGTGATTATCATTCGAAATTTGGTTATATGCTGGTTTTTTAGATTGAGAGTTTGTTCCCTGAAGAAATGGGAGCCACTGTAATGTCCATTGAAAACTTCTTGGACTCTGGGCTGTTAGTTCTTGACAAAGATATCCAAGAGAGAGTTAATAAGGCTTCTTTAAATGGGAATGTGCTCCGTTATGTCTGTGTGATTGAGGGCTCAAGGTAATATTCCTATTCCATTTGATGTTCCACTGCCTTTTCTTTATTTCTTTTATGAAAACTTTGAACGGACGTTTTACTTTGTGCTAGTTTTTCACTAAATCTCCAAACTTCAATTAAGAAAAAGTTTGTCAAGAATTTTCCATATCCACCTTAAAGTGAATTCACCAGAATATGCCGTAACTAATAGATTTCTAACTTCGCCTTCCTTTGCGGCCAACAGTGTTATAATAAATTGCTTATATATAATTACCTGCCTAATAAAATGCTATTGTAGGCTATACGCCTTTGTGAAGGAGATAATACAGACATTTTTGTAGTTTTTTTGAAGTTCCTAAAGTAATGATATAACGAGAAAGAATACCTGAAGAGGACATAATATGACAATGGGCCAAAGCAGTGGTACTTAAGTTGTGGAAGATTGCTAGGTGGAAAAGGCTATTTTGGTTAGTTTCAGTTCTATCATGCCTCAAGAAACTTCTAATTTCTGCAGAATATAGAGGAGATTGTAAGTCTGATTCGTTTGTGTTTTCTTCATTAAAATTTGAGGAGAACTCTCCAATTTTTTTTCAAAGGCCTTACACCTATCGTAGTTAGAAATCAATGACTCCGTTTTTTAAATATTGCATATCTATGCAATAGGTCCTTCCATAGGTGAATGGTCCGTAGTGATAAACAGAAAATTCAACATGACATTCACGTGGTTGTTTATAATATTATTGTGAAAAGATTTGAAGGAAGTAAATTGTTTCACCACAACAACCAAGGCAAAGTGTCTCACAAATGATAAAAACAGAAAACTCACACCCTTGATAAAATGACATCAAATTTCACTTTACTTTCTGTTACTTAGAGCATAGCTCTTTATAAAAGAACACTTCAATGATCTCTATGCTATTACCCTAACTCAAGCATCCACACGATTACAAAATTTCTACTAAAAGATAAAGCAGAGTAGAAAGATAAATTAGAGAAACAACTAGTGGATAAAGTTACTGCACACGGAATTGATGAGCATATGTTGATAAACTTAAATGCAATCTGGTTTGGTTGTCATGTCTTCATCCTATAATGTCCATGATTAATAGCTCCAGAAGTTAAAAGGAAACAAATATTTACAGATAATGTGAAAATGTAATGAACCATTCATTACTAAAGTAAGTTCCATAACCATTGCAAGATCACCGGGTTTTATCAATTAAGAGGAGCTCCCCTTATAGGTGTCTGAAAGCATGCTTGTATGTGCTCAGCAGTTGGGTGTGCATGGCATTGTAATGAACTTTCTGTCTCTCTATTTCCATTTGCTCATATTTTTTGATGACTTCTTTTATGACTGCTTCTTGGGTAGGTGTGAAGTTGGCATTCTAGAGGTTCCTAAGGAATCTCCCTTGGGAAGACTGAGAGGAAGTGACAATGTGGTAACTCCACTGTTTTGTCTCCTCATTGTTTATTCTTCACTGATTAACTAACAATGTTGAATTTCCCTTCAGGTAATGGAGGAAAATGTTAATAAATGTGTACTTATTTATTAGCCTTGTGACTTGTAAACCAGAAAACTTCGATTATGACCCAACATCTTGTCTCCTCAAACCGGTAGCTGCTCATGCTATGTCAAGAATATTTTGAGGATGTCAGACCCATTGAAATTCGCGAACATATGGTAGGAAAGAGGACATCCGAAATTAACTAGTTGGTGGAGGTCCTTTCATAACACTAGAGAAAGCAAAGCATTGTGATACTAGCATATAATGCCTTATCTTTGAAGGACGTATTTGGAAATTATAGGGAGAATTGTTTTAACTGAAATGTTTCCTACATACTGGAGGTGGACAACAATGGAGAATTACTCTATTTTATGGAAAGAGGCAATGATTAGATCAAGCAGTAGAGGACAGTCATGAAATTGCAAGCCTAGGGGTTGCCTTGCTGGATAAGGCTGGGGGATGACTCTAGATTGTTTTCAGGTCAAGGGAAGTATCTAGAATGCAGTTGTGGTTGTTTTAATGGGTGATCCTGTATATACTACAGACAGCTGTTACCGAAGAATATTAGAGAAGGGGAAGAAACAGATGAGTCAAAAGAAGAAAGAGGGGTAACTAGGCAACTGTGTTCATTATCCAAAACAGTAGATATTCCTTTGATCAAAATAATTTTTCAAGTCTGACTACACGAAAAACCATTATTCTACTCTTTGAAGCAATGAAAATCCAAAAGCATCCACGCTAATTCGTGAGTCCCCGAATAGGACAACTGGCCTGTGAAAATCTTTGATTCAGAACCAAACAATTAGAACTAGGCTGGCAGTCAATTGGAATGTGTATATTCATATCGGGGATCTTTCAATTGAGAAGATCCGTTGATCTGAGAGACAAAGTGGAAGGTATATTTATTTGATTTGTTAGTCTGTGAAACCAATGAATTCCTTTGGGAACAATGAAGCATATTAGAGTGTTGGACTTCTTGCCCGTGACCCCCCCCCCCCCCCTTTAGTTTTTCATGGCCTTTGTTCTGTCCTTTCATATTTTGCTTTCGAGCAAGCAGCAACAAGTTCCTTCAAGTCCTATTTTTCATATTGACTTAAATGCAGCTGCAATAACATTTGGGAAAACGCACTCTCGCAGATTATATGTATTAATTCAATGTCCAGGATTTTCTCCATGAAACAGCTCGCTATTAATCAAATCTCTTGTGCTCTTTGGATAATTTATTCATCCAAAATTCTGAGTTCTCTTTACCGATAAATGATCCTGCTCATTCGTTTGTCTTGCGAATGAATCAATTATGAAGACCAATTTCTGTTTGATGCTAATGCAGCTAGAAATCTATAGCCGATGTTATGATGAACAGCCACTGGTTATTCAAGGTGCTGGTGCTGGCAACGATACTACGGCAGCTGGAGTCCTTGCTGATATTCTTGAAATCCAGGATTTATTTCCTAATTAAAATTGTCTATGTGGAGGAAACCCAGGTCAAAGCTGATAGTGATGTTATTATTTTATTTTTTTTTCTAAGCTGATAGTATGTTACTTGCTATTTCAAAAAGAAATGCCAGTACTTGGGAATAAATAGTGTTCGACACTCCTGTCTGACAAAGCTGCTACCTGCGGTTTGGTCGATATGCCTGAGAAATGTGGTGCAGATAGAAGTTTCTTATTATTGTCAGCATTTTGGCTTGTAAATGCGGGTTGGTATCTGGACAGAGAACTCATGCCCTGCTGGTCAACAGCACTACATACATGGTACTAGTTTGTCAGTCAACTTGAAATGGATACACATAAATTGCTATCGTTTATTCTAAAAAAAAACCCACACCAAAAAAACAGATTTTTACGGATCGTATGGTTGAAAGTGCTGATGGAAACAATTGCAATGGTTAATTTTATCAGGAAAACAGAATACCCATCCACCTCCTCCATCCCTCTTCCGGAAGCACAATGGCGTGTGTGATCATGGGCTCTCCCAGCGTGTGCAGTACACTTGTTGCGTGATGTGTTTATCTGGTCGTTTTAGGCTTTGTTTCTGTAAATTCGCTATATGCTACATTGTAACAACCTCTTTTTAAGTATTATGTTTGTTTCTTGAGAAAATAGAAAAGAACTCTACGAAATGGCTTGTTTGAGAAAGCCACACTCCAAAATACTAAAACTCAGCTTCTGCTAGATTTTTCTTCTCCCATCCCTATAATAAAACTATTGTATGTCTATATAGCCTATTCTAACAGCCTATTGATCCACAATCCAATAACTAACTCCTAACAACCAAGTTGCCAGCCTAGCTAAACAACTAACTCAGCCCACTTGTCATTGATTCCACGTCATTTCCTTCTTCTAGAGGCCATTAGATTTATCTGTTACATACATCAATCAAGAGAGCTTGAGCTTGAGCTTGATCTTGAGCCTTGAAATACGATCGATTGTTCTAAATCACTATCCTAACACTACTCACCTCCCAAATGATCTTTGGCGTGTTCCGATGGTGCGTGGTCAAGCCTACCTATTCACTTCTCTGCTCCTCCAACGGCCGTTGCCTGATTACTTTACTTGTGAGTAGTTCGAACGGTAAGGTGGTGAATAAGCTGGTATATGTTGGAGAGTCATGAACACATGGAATCCTTCGCCATAACATGCCACAAGTTACCGGGACCCATAAACATCATTAAGATAAAAACAGCGTAGACACGCTAACGGACAGCATAAAACAGTCACAACCCAGGGTTTAATAAATAACTGCAAATGCCCCACCAACGTGTCGAGAACCATAAATAGTATCACAAAGGGATTTTAAAAAGTAGCAAGAACCCGAAATCTTTTTTAAGAGCTTATGACCTACACTTTGTTGAAACCTCCTCCTAGACTAGGCCTGTAAATTGAAACGACAAGATCGAAATAAATATATCAAAAAGAAACCGCAGATATGAAAACAACCTAACTAGTCGATCGAATAGGAAAATAGATCAAACAAAAGAAAAACACAACAAAAGAAAACCAGTAATGAATCATTATATCCACAAAATGACATATAAACATATAAAAACAACAGATTTTTTCTCAACAAGGGAAAAAAAAGTAGTTATTCTAGCATCAATGACATCTCTCTCAGAAAAAACCACAGAATCAAAACTCGAGCGATACTTCAGTATAGACGAAATTCAAAGAAATATTTCAACTATCGTCATGTCCCAATAGTAAATAAGCCTCGCCATCCAATGTCGAGACAATTATAAATTTCTGTATCAGCCCATATCAGAACTGACTGGAACTCATAAAGATCAACCCCATCATACTTCATAATGTACATTCATATTACTACCGTTGCATTACTCCTCCACAAGATTGCAGAGTCAAGATCACAATATACAAGATATAAGCCACCATCTTGAGACATGTGCCTGAAGTAATATGTTCCTTTGCATTGGCCGGTCGCAATGAAACGTCACTTACAAGATTGAAGAAACAATTGCATATTATCGACAATCATGTATGTCAATCACCAAACCTCCGAATTTACCCGTCGTGCCCTTCAGCCAAGTAAAGTCCTTTGTACCTCGCGCATTGTCAATAGTTGTCGCCTTATTGGAGTGCCCTGCTAATCACCAGAAACTGAGTCACAAACCAAGAGTCCATTACATTTTTCCACCCCACAGATATATGCAACCTTGCTTATATGGCAATTCCTTACACACCTCGATCCACCTGTATAGAAAACACAACGATTATGAGAAAGACTCATATTCTGCTGGAGTCAACTAACATCTTATCATGGTTGAGAGCAACTCTGTCGGTCAGCTCAAGAACTAAAGCCCTTACAATCTCGCCATAACTTATTATATGCTCACGCTATCTTGGAATCTCATGCCCCGTGGCTTATGGTCAGTTATAGTAGATGGTATAAAGGAATATATGAGACTGGTATGATGATCCATCGCAATATTATTCCTACTGTGAAACAATTAATATATGAAATGCAATAATATAGCAAATAAGCTCAATAAAGACATATTTAAATTTATGAAGGAGATGCTTCCAGTGGGACGTCACAATAATTGAATGATTGCCTTACTCGAATGGTAGTAGATGAATATATGAGATAAAAGACTTTGAACCATAATATAGAACTTGTCTAGGCCTTACGGAATAATCATATTTACACATGGCATAAGGTTATCATCATTATAAGACAGAAAGATCTCAAACAAGCAAGACATACTTCATACACTATGCTACCGCCTACTGAAACTTTATTATGACCCAAGTGTTCTATCTGCCCAAAAGCTACACATAAAACACGATAAATATCAATCTACTCTAAAGAAAGACAATCTAAAGATTCTCGTCGATTATTATCTCAATTTCAGCAACATAATATATGTAATATTGCAAGAGGTACAAAAGACGTTAAAGTCTTCCAGAAGCCACGGCGGACAAGAATGTCAAGAAGCAAAAACATACAATCTAAGAATTGAGGAGTGATAACTTAGAAATATCTCGAATGTATCCGAGTATAACACACATATACTTATCTAACACAAATTTTTCACCAAATGTTTCGTGAAATTTCTGTTGCATATAATTTAAGGCTTATGAATAAGTATTATGCTTAGTAGTAAGAGCTTGTCTAAATTATGACAATTCTGCATAGAAGTTAAAAGAATTGATTAGATTAGCTTATAACCTATTAGCTCACTTACTAACTGAGAAGAATAAATAAGAAAACAATATCAATTTAGCTGATCCCTTATTGCTCCATGATCAAAATATAGTGAAAGCATTGAACAATATTATAACTTTTGAAAATAACAAGTGTTGTAGAGGATCGCGTTCCCTTACCCTAGGTACTATCATTCTTCAATACTGTACATATGCACATACTACTAAGTCATGTCTATGTAATTCATATTCTTCCGCGATCACTTGTACCTTCTAGTACTGTTTAATTTGTAAAATATTTCACTAATGAATTGTATATGGCTTTTTCCACCAATTGTCCAATATCCTTTCTAGCTGATGTACTGTGACGACGTGACACATACCTGAGAGACCCTGTAAATATTATACAAACCGACAATCATAGATGAATATAAAGAATTGATGCAATGTCTAAGAGTACCGCCCAATTAAAAAACCTATAAATCTAGATCTACAAACTAATGATCTAGCTATCGCAAGACTAAAACCTTTAAATACCGCAAACTTTTTCATTCCCTTTACAAAATTCTATACGTGATACACAAAGTGAACTATAGGCATCAAATAGTATTTAAGGCCTCATAATGCCAATTTTCCTCTAAAATTGTCAGAGCTGACTAAATAATCCTCACACCGATAATATAAACTATAAGACTGCATCTCCGCCTTTGATTCAGGACACCATAGAGCAAAAACACAAAAGTCACAGTGCTAAAATGCAAGTATTGTCACATGTAGTACACTATTTTATATAGACTACGTCCATCTAGAAATGAATTTATTTATTCATAATTTAAGTAAGTCACTCTAAAAATTCATTTCTTTTCTTCAAAATTCTATGGGTTATTAGAATAAATTCTCACACTCAGTCAGAACAAAATCTATAGATCCACTACTTCAAAATTTTCAATTTTACACACACACTATGTCGACACTATGCACACATTCCAAGGTTCACAATCTACAATATTGAAATAATATCTATCAGATGAGCTATCATTATATAAATTATCATCAACATCTTAATTCCATCTACGAACTTCTAGCAAGCACAACAGCAGTCATAGGTAACAATTACAATGACCTCGCCTTCAAATTTCATTTAACCCGTAAATTAACTTTTTCAGATACGAGTATAGTCTAACCTTTCGTTATCATGTATTTTTACTTATATGTTCTTTATGGCGTGTTCTCGTGCGCCATACTTAAAAAACTCTGTTCAAAATTAAGCGTAATCATCTCTGGGAAAAACAAGACATTATTCATCATGTGCTCTTATATTGTTCACAGAAACCGCTGTATGATACAAAGGAGAGACTATTCGGCCTACTTTTTTTTTTTCTTCCATGAAGCCACAATCTCTTAAATGATAGATATCTTTCCTTACTTGCGAGAATACATAAATACTATCTCGATCATCATGTTTCCTAATGATCTTTAAAATTAAATGTAATCTATCACTTCATCGTGAAGAACCCGAAAAATTTTTTCCATCCACAGACTCGTTTTAATAATTTTCTTCAAAATCCTCTACCGGCCACTACAATTATACTGCTCGTTGGCCTATACTCGTGGTAAAAGAATCTCCTTCTGATTATATATTAAGATCAATAATAAAATTAATATGCAATCTATATAATATATAATAAAGAATAAAAGAAACATTGAATTCTCTGCACTATCTAGCCAGAGAATGATAAAGAGATCGATTTAACTCTCATACATATCAAATGACACACATACTAAAGCCTTCTACAGAAGCATATATCATCACTGAACTTTTTACCAAAATATTCTATGATGACCCGCGCCCGTAAGAGAGAAATTGAAACAAGAACCAAAAACATATGCACCCTGATATGCCTGCGCACGTTAAGTTAGGAAATGGACCCAGAGTGACTCTGAAATATATATAGTCCTTTAAAACTACCAAGATTCCAAAATATTGATAATATTTAGAAACCCCCGATATGGCGTTAAGTCATCAATCTTACCAATATTTATAACGTAGAACACGAAGTGATCCTGACCAATTTATTCTGTCCTCTAGGTACGTAAACACTTGGCCACATGTCGTTTGCACGCTGGTCCCGTGTCTAATACAACATGTCAAGCTTATGTTAACGCCACAACATTTTACTGACACCACCAGAATTCCTATGATATGACTCTCATCAGATGTTATCCTTTCTTTCATTCCTCTCTTCTGTACCACATTTGTTCCATCAGCCTATTCCACAACAGAAAGTTCCCTACGCTGACAAGTTTTTCCTGCAGTATGACACTACGAAAGCGACACGAACACCCAAGATATCTTCCCAAACCACCCAAACTCCTCTTCCGATTGCACCCTTGGTACACGCACTGACTGTCAGCCATGCCATTCTGATAGTATACTATATAAATTAATCCACACAAAGAAATTATATAAGAAAATAATAACTCATAGATCAAAAGCACCATAAGCTAGCTTTTGAGACTTGACAAACACACAGTTAACATAATCTAACCCTTGCTGCAACTGTCCCGAACCGGCATTTAGATGAAAATGAAGTGTTACCTCTCCGATTTGTCTGCTGTGTCATGAGACTTTCCACCGAGCCCGCTGGTAATAAGCTAATTGTATCATCCAAATTTCTTTATAGACTGCGCATGGTTAGAGAACTATCTCCCATTGTCGATATTTCCAATTCGGTCTCTCCTATTACGTTCTAAACTTTAATATCATTCCTAGAAACTCTTTCTAAAGCAACCTATAGCGGAACTATATTGAAATTTTTATCAGCATATCACATCATTTGTCGCATAACGAGAAAATGAGTGTTGTGCGAGCTATCAATCTTTTATCTTACACAACACATTTTCATATGAATCAAGATCAAATTATCTCAGAAAGTGCTCTCGCATCAGGTTTATGTTAGTGACAACAAAATCGTATTATATTCTGTGCCATTGCGAAGAATGCTTTTTGATGTCATTAGAAAAATCAGTCTATGAGTAAATGGAAATATGCCAAGCACTTAATTGTTTTTTAGGCTACTCGTCCATTAGATGTTAATGTGAATTTTTAGTGTTCATAACTGATTCCATTCGTCTTGGTTATCAAAGTATAGTTAACATTTGTCACGTTATTCAAAAAATTTTTCTATTTATACAAGTTTGCAAATATAGCACTACAATAAATTTTACTAATGTCTATTGTTTCGATATGAATAGTTTTTCTCATGATTTCTTAATGCCAGAAACACTTAAAAGTACTATGGTCGTCCGGTACTTTATATTATGTCCAAAAACCGTGCTATTATCTATATTAGATTATTAGTCACACTTTGTTTTTCCTGCCACCGTGCACACACTTATTGCTGTCGGCCAACGCGGAAAAGTAAACAGTTGGTACATTTTAATATTTTTGATAAAGCCAAATATAACCGGCCAATCACAAAAAGTATCAAGCTTACGGGCTATTGTGGACTGAGACGCCGCTAGTTGGTTAGGACTCTCTTGGGGAGGCGCAGTGATCAGCCGTCCCCGACGGATTGAAAGGCTCAACAACCGCTCTTACATCCTTCTTCCTCGGACCACACCACTCGCAAAAGAATAAGAAAGCCCCATACATTTTTATTATACCCCGCGGTCCTCCCTTTAGGGGATTTCTCTTCGATCATGCTCTTTGTAATCGTCAACTTGCCTTTTCAGTATATTTTGTTTACTGGTCCAGTCGTGGACCGATCCTGCTATCTAGTGTATTTTGAGCAAAGAGCTGCCGATACCACTACTTCTACTTATCTCTTGGCGGTTATCCTAGCTCCTCCACCGTCGACCTATCCTCTTTACTTATCCCTCTTTTTTGGCTTCTATCCTGGGTATAGCGTTTGTGGGTGACCCTGCTATTAGTTGTCTTTTTTTATAACACAAAAAGATCATAAGTTTTCTGCTGTGTGATTCGATTCTTTTTTATACCCTCTATCCACTCGCTACACAACTAATACTATAGATTGTCAAACATTTAATAATTGCTACAAGCCACAAAGTGTTGTCTAATAACAAAAAATTTCCACTTTTCAAAGTTGCATGGATGAAAACGATTCTTACAGCACGCGTATATTCACATATAGCATCACATTTTCAAAATCAATTAAGTTTTATTTACGTTACACTAGCAGTTACAGTTGAGCATAATAACAAACAAGTCGTATAATCATTTAGTTGAGCTACACCAAAGTAAAGAGCTCGAAAATTATTAACTACCTCTAACGTACTCACGCTTTCTTCTAGAGTACCACTAGTCGTTTCCTTCCATCTTTTCGATGACCGTCTTCTATCACCAGGCAACACATGCACGCCTCTAACTGTCTGTTGGCCTCTATAACGCCATCTACAAGTATATTGAGATACCTACAATCATAGTGTATTAAGAGCGCTTTTTATTAAGGAAAATTATCGAATCAAACCCAAATACCATATTGAGACTTAACGTATAATATAACTTAACATTTAAAAATATAAGATATAAGCACTTTCTATCTAATGCTCGTATCTACCAACCCACTGTTCGACTTGTATGAGATGATCTATGAATTGCTGTGAAACGTGATTGTTATTGGCAACATTTTGGTATTGACGTTGCTCCTACAATAGTTAAATAAACATTAATTAACTACGAAATATACATAAATAAAATCAATAGTAATACTTGAGTATAAGTAAATAAAACTTTTACCAAAGCATGAAAGATGAATTGTGGTTCTAATTTATTGATTCGTGGTAGATTTTTAGCGATCTACTTTTGCAGAACATCAAGACTAATAATATCTGAACTCTAGCTATTTCCTTAGGAAATTCTATAAAACAACTCTTACCTTAACAGTTCGTTAGACTTACCAGTCATAGTCGTATTCGTACTGCTCTAGTAAACAGTTAAAGGTTTGATATACTTGTGATAATATGAGAGTCCTAAGTTCAAAACGAGCTTCCTGAAAAATACGGACCCATTGTTTTCTGGTACCACGAATCATCTTGCTAGGACTAAATAAAAAATATGAAAACACAGATGTAAATTTCAATGTACTTCTTAACCGAATGCAGTAACCTCGAACTACCTCACACTCTAAATTTCGCGCAAAGAAGTTGATGAGAAAAAACTCCATGTAAAATACGGTCTACAGATCCCTATCTCTAGAACACTACGTCTCTACGGTATCGCTCTAAGTAGGTATACTAGATAGTAGCAAAAAATGTTCAAATTTTTGAAAGATGAAAATATTCAGCAGCATTTAAATCCAATCTCTCAAGTCTATTATAAATTGAGGCATTAATCATTATATTCTTCGTGCTCACACTCGGATCGATTAGGAGAGCCTACCATATCACAATACGCACCTAAGAATGAACCTAGGATTTTCGTAGATCCATCTACACTCCACTTTTCCTCGTTGATTGTACAATAACATTTTTTCTCTCTTTTCCTTGTATTATTCACAAAATCACGTAAACGTGAATTAAACATCTATAAAATCTAACAAATAAGCAAATGGATCGTAATATAAATTAACTGTGTATAACTTGATAAGATCGAAAAAATTATTTGAAATCACAATATACACATACCAATCCTCGTACAGCTTAAACGTAACAAAGTAGTATTATCTATTATTTTTTCGCAAAAGACACACGAGAACATCTAAGATTTACCGCTGTCACAGTTTCTTCTTAAGTGACCGCCTCGTATGGAAGATGTTCATAGAAATCGATCCATATTTATATACCAGCACGTGAAAACACTCTACATCTTATCACTGACATTACTATAGTACAGAGGTAAAAATTTTATTAAAGGTTATGTTCCAAAAATAACATTCAGCCAGTTCTCAACTTATAGCAAAATTTTCAATATTAAACTAGACAGATACGTCATAACAGCCTCTTATCAATACTTCATGAGATATGCATGCAAATAAAATCGACCCACACTAATAATTTTGCATATAAAATCTGCGCGCAAATTTACGTCTTGGAGCAATTATTATTCACATATAAAAAAGCATAATTACCTCACTTCAAATAATAATTAGTACCCAAAACATCGATACTGGATTGTCCACTTCAAATTCTAAACTCACCAAAATGCCTTTGATAAACCATCTCTCAGCTCTGACGAATAATACCCCAATGAGGCTATGAGAGAATGTAAACATTTTCTGAGATAAACCGAAAGAGCAAAATATACACCAACAGAGCATAAGTGCAACAAATCTATATAATTCACTACACTACTATGCGTCTTTGTAAAGTAGACAGAAATAGCCTATCACCCCAAAACACATCTCATCATATTTTTAATACTCGATACTATCACAAAGGCATATTACAGAACAAATCCGTCATTTTGAACTGCCTCCCTGTTGAGACTATCAACATGTTCACGCCCACCAGTTCAATAAGGATTATGAATTCAGACAATACGCTTAGACGAAGGCCCACACAACAAGTATAATCGTATCAATGATTCCACCCAACTTCACTCAGGCTCTCACTCTACGGATTCCACAATTCCCATCCAATTGAATTTGTACGGACATCTATTCGTCTACCACAAGATGCTCCACAAACCTGGCTTATATAGCCCACCGTCATCTACAGCGGCTGATGCCTTTCAACTCACCTTTCCAGCAACTCATACTCAATTCCTCGTCGACCCACTTTAAGCATAAGTGAGAACAATATCGAGGTAACTATTATCACCCTACGAATGATTCTGCTCAATAGTCGGCTTTATAGACCATACCTCATATATTATCTTCGGATATGCGTTCAAAGCATGCTTTTAACATTCAGTCGGTTACCGAATGGCCAAGGCATAGTGACTTCACTTTGCATGGAATGTGCGTCTGCTAATCGCCGGAGTGCTTACGCGCGTCTTGTGATCCGTTGCTTCTTGTATTGGCACAAGGACTGTAATGAGAAAATATAGTCCTGAATCCTTCCTCTTCATTGTAACCATACAGTATTCATCAGGCATTATAGCTAAGTCGATATGCGCTTATGCCAATCGCAAAAGGCTTGATAGCGAATACAAAACAAACAACCTAACACAAAACTAATCAACAAGACTACCTGATACTATGATGTAAATCTGACAGTAAGGAGCAAAAACACTATTAATCACATTATATACACAGAAAATAATACAACCATAAAGAAATTCTGAGTAATCTGTTTTCCTAGTTACCGCCAGCTCATTTCCATGCCTGACAACACACACAAATCACCTTAGATATCGTGCAGACACCCCATTCATCTTCATAACTTTTGCCCACACATCATTGGAATCACATACCAAATCTAATCTCTTCTGCTGAACATAGTCTTAAGCACTTCTGTCACGTGCACATACCAGATCAACACATCTCTTGGTGCTACCTGCCGTATCTTCACAAGCTCACTACTTCCACGACTCATTGATTGTCCTAAATTCAACTCCATAAGCAAGTAGTAGCAAGGCCTTCTTCCTTATGTGGCCATAAAGAATGGAAAGATCTCATCGTCTTAATTCGTCCATCTCTGCATTATAGCACTAAACGCAAAAAATGCAAAGCATACATAGTTCGTCACATTCCATCCGACACTCATCAACTAAGTCCCCCTACCAATACAGCGAGCAAGATTAAGCCCAAACATATCAACCAGGCCACCTAGCCCTTCCGTATAATTTCTTATCAAGGAGTTAGCAACAACATTTCACCAAAACATAGCTTGAAACCTAAGTATAAACCGGTATTTTTGTTGTCTTAAAATTGAGAAGAAAAAATAATCTGTCTCGTGGGCCGACACCCGATTTGCAAATCCGGTGTATTAATCCCCGCCCCGCCTTCTCACACACAGATACATCTTAATCTTCCAACATCCTTTTACGTTATCTCGCCGATACCTGACTTCAATTGTCTTTTGTACGAAATTTCACACCATTACATAATAATAATTTATTTATCTTAAATCAC
>RXIC02000225.1:0-33629 GCA_003952965.2 Morella rubra | reverse complement strand
ATGATTATGGTCCCTCAGAAGTCACTACTGCAGACCTAAACGTAAACGAGTTGAAATAGTGTCTAAATTCCAGCGACAAGATTTAGCAATATAACATTTTGTAAATTCCCTAGAATTCTGCTAAGGTGCAGGTGGAAAAAAACAAAAGTCAAGGTACATAGTTCTTACTTTTATAGCCTGTTGCATGAAGAGCATTGCTATTAGCAGACCAAATAATTCTCCTGCCACACGGGTAAACCTATTGATAATGGAGCAAGCTCCTAAGATAGCCAGTAAGAACAGCAAGAATGATGTCCAGACGCATATCCTACAATATCAAAATATCGGATAAGTTCTGTCACTCGGAGAGCGAGAATTTAAAGGCGGACAATTCCATGTATTTGCACGGACTACAAGTCAGCGACGTTAACACACTGTGGCTACTCTTGAAAAAGAAATGCTAAATAAGAGAAGATCGCTCACCATCCAGCCCATGCCAGAAACAGATTCCGACCCAAGTCTGATCTTTCTTTAGCAAAATTAAACAAGAATGTATACATGATCACAGTGGGTTCTGCAACACCTAAAATCAACAAAGGTTGACCTCCAATGATCGAGTGTATAATTCCGCAAAGGGCTGTGGATGCCAAGGTTTGTACTGCAGTCAGAACTCCTTCTGCAAGTACCAGGTACAGAATATCACGGATACAAGTTGAAGTTCATATATATTCAGCCTAAATTTTGTCCTCTTTGTGTTCTATTATTCTCTTTTCAATCTTCATCCTATTTTGCAACTCTTTCGTCTAATCAAGATGCTTGAATTGGCCGAAAGCTCAAAAAATGAAAAAAGTACCGACTTTTGGAAAATTTTGTTGTATCTTCGAAATTCAAAAAAGTACTAATGCGCATCTAAAGGTTCTAGTTTTGGAGTTGGCGCTCAATACCAGTATCTCTTTCCAGTTGTTCACCAAATGAGATGACCGGTATTGCTGAAGCGAAAAATATGTATGTGGTGGGAGCCAGAATCCTGAAAGCAATAAAAAATTTTGTCAGCAAGATTTGTTAACTTCAACCAACAGAAAAACAAGCCTAAATCACTTGGATATTAACTTTGATATTCCACACCAGAAATTCTGTAATATGGATTCCCAATTGAGAGTGTATACGAATTTTACCTGAATCCTGCTCTAAAGCCACCGGTCCAATCTTGTTTATAACACATCAATCTTCCTTTAAGGTCATTCTTGATTCCTTGCAAAGGTACGAAGGTCTCTTCCATGGTCCTGCTTGGTGGGATTCAGTCAAGCTGTAAAGTGAGTTATTCCTTCTCTGTTGGCTTCCGGGAGATGAAGGGCTAAAATTACTCGGGACTAGCCTTAACAGATCATCAATTTCCTTCTCAATATCAAATACTGTCTCATCAACTGGGGCATCCATGTGTCCAGTACTCGTAGCTGCCTGAATAGTGGATTCCTTCAACTCCTTGAGACCCTGCACAAAATAAACCCTTTAGTCCATTTTCGTAAAAATTCAAAATGAACAAGTGTGGCAAACCTACCCGAGTTGAGGGGTCCTGGTAGACCAAAGGGGTCTGCATTTGTTGATAGGCTTCCTGCATATTCCCATACAGCTGTCCCAAGCTAGCATTTTTCCTAATACTTTTGAGGGCTGTTGCAACAAGTCTATTACGAAGCAACTGCATAATAAGCAAATACTTTAATAAAAATCAACGACCAGAAAGAACTCAATAAAATGAAGGAAAAGAGCCATATCTAGTGCTAGACATACTAAATGCCGTGCTCAATGGAGTGGACTTATGGGTAGATTACCTGGTGTTTGAGAGTAGCCAAACTCTTTGTATGCATTGGAGATTGTGGGATAACTCCATTTGCTGGAGGGATTCCAATAAGGCCACACAATAAGGTCTGCCATCAAGAATACAAAAATAAATCACAACGATGATGAAGTAGAAGAGAAAAGGGAGCAACCAGACGTTGCATACCAAGAGCCCCAGCAGAAGTAAGTCATAATGGTAAGAAGATGGCTTTCTCAAATTGAACTCCTTCTGTTGAGCAAGTTGAGATGCTACACTGTGGTCAAAATAGTAAAGCACTGCGATCATTGTTGCAGGAATGAAAGCTCCAATTATGTAGAGAACAGGAACATCTAGCATATCCTGTCATTTTGATGTGTCAACACATCAAGTCAATCTACTACCAAGACAGAATACAAAAACTTATGCTTTAATAACAAACTTTGGAAAACATGCCTTAATGACAGTCCAATTCCCATATGCTCCCGGTGACCATGGATTTGGGCTGAAGAGGCGCCGTGGGATCCCTTTTGGAACACTGCCAGATGGTATGTAAGAAACTGCTGTCCAGACCAGAACCATAAGTGGTACACCATAATCTGCTATAAGGCCCCGAAGCCAACCTGTCAAATTAAGTCAGAAATCTGTTAAATGGTAGAAGATGCTCCATTTTCCGGAACTAATTGAGTTCGATGCTTATCTAACGCATAAATAGAAGCCTTTTACTCCAGTGAATCTTCAAAGACTAAGACTTACCAGAGCCATACCGCCATGACCTTGCCTTCCGGCTTCTCAATGCAGTTATCAGAAGGCCAAACGACAGAACCAAAGCAAACATGCCATTGGCAAATCTCCATGAAGGTATGAACTCTGTTAAAGTTGAATTCTCTCTCTGTGGGATGGTAAACTCGTCCACAAGTCCCTGACAAAATCAAATTAACAAAAGAAAAGGAATTGAATTCTCAAAATAAACCGATGCTTTCATGATTATGGTCCCTCAGAAGTCACTACTGCAGACCTAAACGTAAACGAGTTGAAATAGTGTCTAAATTCCAGCGACAAGATTTAGCAATATAACATTTTGTAAATTCCCTAGAATTCTGCTAAGGTGCAGGTGGAAAAAAACAAAAGTCAAGGTACATAGTTCTTACTTTTATAGCCTGTTGCATGAAGAGCATTGCTATTAGCAGACCAAATAATTCTCCTGCCACACGGGTAAACCTATTGATAATGGAGCAAGCTCCTAAGATAGCCAGTAAGAACAGCAAGAATGATGTCCAGACGCATATCCTACAATATCAAAATATCGGATAAGTTCTGTCACTCGGAGAGCGAGAATTTAAAGGCGGACAATTCATGTATTTGCACGGACTACAAGTCAGCGACGTTAACACACTGTGGCTACTCTTGAAAAAGAAATGCTAAATAAGAGAAGATCGCTCACCATCCAGCCCATGCCAGAAACAGATTCCGACCCAAGTCTGATCTTTCTTTAGCAAAATTAAACAAGAATGTATACATGATCACAGTGGGTTCTGCAACACCTAAAATCAACAAAGGTTGACCTCCAATGATCTGTATAATTCCGCAAAGGGCTGTGGATGCCAAGGTTTGTACTGCAGTCAGAACTCCTTCTGCAAGTACCAGGTACAGAATATCACGGATACAAGTTGAAGTTCATATATATTCAGCCTAAATTTTGTCCTCTTTGTGTTCTATTATTCTCTTTTCAATCTTCATCCTATTTTGCAACTCTTTCGTCTAATCAAGATGCTTGAATTGGCCGAAAGCTCAAAAAATGAAAAAAGTACGACTTTTGGAAAATTTTGATTGATATCTTCTGAAATTAAAAAAGTTCTAATGCGCATCTAAAGGTTCTAGTGGAGTTGGCGCTCAATACCAGTATACTCTTTCCAGTTGTTCACTAAATGAGTAGTGCCATGTGCTCTGAACTACTTGCTGATAGACAAAGTTCTAATAATGTATCGTGTGTTGAAACATGTTTCCAGAATGTCTGCGTGGGACTAACATGACTGACGGACACCACCAAATGAACTACTATCGAAAAAGTTCTACGGACATGTCATTCATTTGCATCTGAGTTCATGAATTTAATCTTATTCATGAATTTGGATCTTATTGACAATAAAACTAGAGGGTATTGGCCATTGGGGTGTGCAGGATTGACCTGCGCAGGAGCGAAGCCAACATTTGACTTCTGGAGGACAAAATGCAATATTGAAATCTTGGGGGTTTGAGGGGATCGTGGCCCCCCAGTCTCCAAGCTTTGCCTCCGCAACCACAAACTCCAGCAACTTAATCAATTCCTATGTTGAGGGACTGCTGCATATGTTCGGAGTTTACTTTGTGAGTTACGAGATTAACACTCAAAGTAGTTAAGTAACGTATATAATTTGATCTCCTCATCATCCAAAAAAATAAAATAAAATAAAATGAAACAAGAGGGCAAGACTAACTCTAAGCTATCCGAATTAACTAGCTTATTACCCTTTATCTCATGCTACATTTTATTATTATCTTGTTAGATTATGGATGTGGCCGGGACAAACAACATTGTACATAATATTGTTAATTGCTCTCTTTCAATCGTCACATGATCTGAATTAAGAATTGAAGCTTTTAAATGACTTCATGGCCCATGCCTACCCTAAAGTATACTAAAATGTTTCGACGGTGGACGATAGCTTCTGAGTAAGACTTCTGATGCGATGTGAGAGTATATATGTATATCATGAGTGAAGATGTAAATTGTTTTTTATTAAAGTACAGATGTTGAAACCCCATATCATATTACATTTAGTTGCTTTACATTGAAGTACAAGATATTGCTTTTTAATGGTAAACAAAATATGCAAAGAAATATTTAGGATCCATCGATATTAGATCATTGCCTTTTCATTTAGGCCAAGAATTGACTTGTACCCGACGCATATTATCAGCCCAGCTGACTCAAATGAGATGAGTCGGTTGACCATATGAAAATATACTTTTTTAAGTTTATCTCTAGCTATGAAAATTTCAAATAATAGCTTAGAGCATTCTTAGCAGGTTCTTTAAATTTGGCTCTCTAACTTTAACTGAAAAGTACATTTTTCTATTTTAACTATCAACTTTTTAAAAACACTCCCAGCAGCTTCTCTATTTTAACTATCTATTTTTTACTATTCTATTTAAATATTACTTTTCAAAGATTTTTTATTTTTTCTCTAACATTTATATTTTTAAATATTTGTTTTAAGGGTATGGGAGGAAGAAAAGAAAAAGAAAAAAATAAAATAAAAGAGAGGGAGAATGTGAGATCGGAGGAAGAAAAGAAAAAAAATAAAAAAGAAAAGAGAGGGAGAGCGTGAGGAAAAAAAAAAAGAGAAAGAGAGAGAGTGTGAGAGAAGAAAAGAAAAGAAAGAAAGAAAAAGATAGATATTAATATTTTAAGATAGTGAAGTGAATAGTAGTTCTCTAAAAATAGAAACTACTATTCACATGTTAAAATTTTGTTATAATAGATAAGCTGCTACATGGTGTTTTTTGACTTTTTTGTTAAATTAGTTCTCTATTCTAACCAAAATGTTTGAATAGAGAATCTGCTAGGAATGCTCTTACTAAGAAGAAAAATATTTGGGTAATATCATAGTAAGTCCTCTAATTATAAGTCAAAATCAATATCGTCTCTCTAAGTTTCAAAACAGTAATTTGCGTCCCTTGTGTTTCCAACATGATTAATCTTCGCATTTTGTTTGAGTTGGCCATTAAGTCATATACAGAAAAACATGCAAAATGACAACCGAAATGTTCCTCCAAAAATAAAAAATAAATAGATTACTAAATACAATTTCAATATTTTTATTTTTTTTAAACAAATTACTTTTTTATATATTATTTTTTTAAAATTTTTAGTAATTTAGTATTTAAGGGACATTTTGATCATTTTTCATGTAATTTAACGGTTAAATCAAACAAAAGGCGATGATTGATCATGTTCGAATATACGGGGTGCAAATCGCTATTTTAAAACTTAGGAGGACGAAATTGATTTTGGTTTATCAGGGGGCGTACTCCCAAAATATTTATTGCCATTAGGGCTAGGCAAACTAGGTTCAGGCCAGATTTCCCCAATCCCAATCCTGACCCTGAACCCAATTCAATCAGGAAGTCCCTTGTTGCCCCCCGACCCTGACCCTGAATTGGGTGGAACCCCAAGCCGAACTCGCAGACTAGGTTCGGCTTGGCTTTAGGAACATACAATAGCAGATTGAGAGAGAGGGCGGCTGACAGCAGATAAAGAGAGGGAGCGGTTGACAGCTACGGAACCAGCAGATCGAGAGAGAGTAGGAGAGATTAAGAGTGGGCGGCCGACGAGGGGATAAGGGAGTGAGAGGGCAGTGGCCGACAGAGAGTGAGGGACTGGTTGAGCTAGGGTAGAGGGACAGGGGGAGAGGCTGTTGTCATGTGATGAGTCATCTGGGGGGGCTCGCAAACGCAGGCCGCATGGTTAGAAACTAACCCTTAGCGAAACTAAGGGTATAAATGAGATTTTATCTTTTGTTTTTTGTTTTTTGTTTTTTTTACAAGCGGGTCGGATTCGGGTATGATTTGGTTTAGAATGATAGACTCAAACCCAAACCTGAAACATAGGGGACGTTTGGTTTTTAAATTTTTTGAATCCTCAGAATACACATTACCTAAAAACAACTACAGTACGCATACCAATAAAGTTAACAACACTTAAAAATTCTCAAAACACAAAAAATTCTCAAAATACTACCAAACCGAACAACTTCATAGATTTTCCTTTCAATAAAATCTAAACCTGAATAAACCCACTCAAATCGAGTCGGAACATGTCGGGGCGTCAAGTATTTGCCCAGCCCTAACTGCCATGACGAGGACAAAGATTATTATAATTTCACTTTTTTAATTTAGAGACGAATCATGACAGGTCCTTATAAAGCCCCACCATATTCATTCGTTACTTTTTCAAGTGTGAAACTTTGTAAAAGATTTCTCCTCAAACTTTATTTTATTCAATTTTCGAACCCTTGAAATCATTATCGTTCCAACAGGCAATGTAGTGAAGGATATCAAAGACGACAAAGAAGATGATTAAGAGACGCCATTATAACGTTTTAAATCAATAAATTGAGCAAAAGTCTTCAGCACAAGGATTCAGAGGTATCTTATCTACCAACAACTCTTTAATTAAAGTTGTCAAGGCATATTCCTTAATCACGTCCAAGCAGACTCAAAGCTGGAAATCTTTGGTTGCGAAGCCAAAGTCTTTTGTTTTTTGGGAGAGCTAGACAGAGTGTTGGGAGGCTACACAATAAATATTTCAAGGACCTCCATAAGAATGTTTTTAATTTTTCCATAGAACAGAGCGTTGGGAGCCACCCTCGCTTCCCTAACTCCGTCCCTGCTTCTAAGACGAGAAAAGGATCATTTTATTTGGCTACAAAGCTTAAACATCGTATAAAATTAGTAAAGAGTTTTCATTTTCATGGAAGACTAGTAAATGGACAAGAAAACTGATTGTTCCATGAAAATAAAAGCGTAACAAAAGTTGACAAAAGTTGGAGATACGAAGCAAACAACCAATAACTAGAGAGATCTTGTTCATATTAATTGGTATCATTAAACTAACAAAAAAGTATTTAGCACTCAGTTTAAATAAATGTTGGCAAAGAGCTTCGCTTTAGAATATTATACAAATTAATGGTCGATGAAAAGCTCTTCCAACCTCGTGTGTATATATATATATTTATGTTAATATATGGGTATAAGAAGTTGGCTTTGCCGCATCCCATGATGTCCATTGGTTTGATTAATCAAATAAGTGAGCCTAGAGAACAAACGCATCTTTTACAAATTGGCGCCCAGTTCTTTGCATAGCAAGTAAGCTTCCGCAAAATGACAACAAAAGGAGTTGACCAAATTGTTACCTTTTCATTTTTAAAATGATTTTCAGCTGCATGTCGACTTGCACGTACCAATAATACATTGGCATTACGTCGCCTAACGACATGGGTTCAGATCTGACTTCGGGGTCTCACAGGCTGAATTCTGGGCAGAGAGTAGCTAGAGGGTCATGGGGGAGAATGTAGGAGTAATATTAAGGTTCGTAATTTATTTTACTTGTTTTCAGATATTTTGTAAGTACTTGAAAATGAAGTTAAAGTAAACAAATTTTAAATCAATTGTAAAAGTTCTATTATTTTCTGAAAAAAGAAAAAAAACTAAGCTCTAATTTTTCGTAAACTAAATTTTTTTTTAGAGAACATTATTGTACGCCTTATATCTATGGGTAAAAATCAATAAGTCTCTTTCAAGTTCCAAAATATTTTACTCCGCCTCAGAGAGCTGGGCAAAAACTCGAGACCCGACCTACTCCAACCCGATTAGGTCAGCTTTATTCGGGGTCTCACAGGCTGAATTCTGGGCAGAGAGTAGCTAGGGGGTCATGGGGGAGAATGTAGGAGTAATATTAAGGTTCGTAATTTATTTTACTTGTTTTCAGATATTTTGTAAGTACTTGAAAATGAAGTTAAAGTAAACAAATTTTAAATCAATTGTAAAAGTTCTATTATTTTCTGAAAAAAGAAAAAAAACTAAGCTCTAATTTTTCGTAAACTAAATTTTTTTTTAGAGAACATTATTGTACGCCTTATATCTATGGGTAAAAATCAATAAGTCTCTTTCAAGTTCCAAAATATTTTACTCCGCCTCAGAGAGCTGGGCAAAAACTCGAGACCCGACCTGTTCCAACCCGATTAGGTCAGCTTTATTCGGGGTCAGGTTTTATTTATGCATTTCGACAAGATTCGGGTCGGGTTCGAGTTTGTTAAACACATTCTGAAAAACCCGACCTCGACCCAAATATTCTAAGTCTATGTATTATTTCTCAAAAAATATAGTCTCGGGCTAAAAAAAATAAAGCCCACAACGTTTTTAGCCTATAAAAATTAGCGCAGAATGTTTTGGGCCTATAATATAATGAAAAAAAAAAAAAAGCCCAACGAAACCTAGCCTAGAGCCGAACTAGATCTGCCTGGGGTGGCTTGGGTTTAGGAGTCATTTCGGGTGGGTTTAGGTGGGTGAAACCCGACTCGAAACCTCGAAAAGCCTAGCCCTACCGCCTCATATGTTTAAAAAATAATCAATTATTGCCTTCTAATTTGATTTGGCCATTAAACCACATGTAAAATGGTCGAAATGCCTCTCAAAGATAAAATTATTGAAAATATTAAAATTTTATTAAAAAATTATATATAAATAAAAAGTAATAAGACAGGGGGGTCGATTTGTCTAAAAAACTTACCTCAGGAGCTCGACAGTTGAAAATCGATATCCAAGAGACTAAAATTTCAAAAGTGTAAACTACAGAAACTTTTACAATAAATCAAGCCTTTTTATGTAAATACACAAATTATTAAGCATATTAAATATCAAAAATATATTTTATTAAAAATATATTAAAAGAATAACTAAACAATAAAAAGGAAGAAATTTTCTTAAAAATATTTGTACGAAAATTTTTTTACGTAAAATAATAGAAACAAGCAAACAAACGTATCCTAAATTGTTGTCCGTGGACTCTGAACAACTCATTAATTCTGCCTGCGCTCCAGCAAGAATATTCCATCTCCACAATAATTTTGTTCGATTGAGTATTACTCTTTTTCGCACATAAAAGTTCTTCGAATGCTTAAGTTGAGAAGTTGGTTGTGCATATAAAAAGTACTTGAGGTACGGTTCAGTACAGAAGGGTATGCTGTCAGCGTGTGCCTAAGATAATGGACACCACCTAATTATAGCTACAATCGTAGCCAAAGTTCTACGGAGCTATCTCACGTTTTGGAAAGCCGAAACAGTAACTTTATGAACGACGTTAGTCTTGTTGAAGCAGGACTTGTCATTGCATTTGCATCCCATGAAACTTGTGGTCTTAGCTGTATAAGTCGATCTGAGTTCATGATTTTGAATCTTATTGACAATAAAAACTAGAAGGTATATATTGGCCCTTGGGTTGTGCACGGATTGACCTGCGCAGGGCGAAGCCAACATTTAACTTTGGGGGGACAAAATGCAATATTGAAATTTTGGGGGGTTTCAGGCCCCCCAGTCTCCTGGCTTCGCCTTTGGACTGAAGTATCACCTGTCAGATAGCAGGCCTAGGTACGATCATCTGCAACAACAAACTCCGCAACTTGATCAATATCTATGGTGAGGGGTCCCCGCATATGTATGGAGTTTATTAATTTATGAACTCAGTAAGTAACACTCAAGTGGACTTAACGTATATAAAAGAAGGAAAACCAAAACCAAACCAAAACAAAACAAACCTGACCACTCATTTTAAGTTGTCCATATTTACTAGCTTACCCTTATTTGTCTGTTTAAATATTTACTAATTAATGATATATTGTGAGTTATAAAAATTTTTAGACGTTAGAATTGGTGAAAAGATAGATAATTTGAATGAATTTTTTTTATATTTATTTAAAATAAAAAATAATAATTTAATAAAAAGTGAGAGAATTTTAAAGAATTATTTTACTAAAATAAAAATTTTGAGAGTCCGAATTTATACTCTCAAACATTATTATCATGGTTATTAGATTATAGACGCCGCCGGGCAAAACAACATTGTACATAATTTCTTCCAAAAAAAAAAACAATATTTGTTCTCTTTCGTCGTCACATGATCTGTATTAAGAATCGACGCTTAAATGACTTCATGACCCATTCCTTCGTTAAATGTTTCGGTGGAGGATAGCTTCCGAGTTTGACTTCTGATGCGATGTGAGAGTATATATATATATATATATATATATATATGTGTATCCGGAGTGGAGATGTGACTTGTTTTGTTAAAGAACGGGATGTTGAAACCGTACGGATGTTTGAAACCACGTATCATATTACATTTATGCTTTACATTCCAAGTAAGAGATAGTGTTTTTTAATGGTAAACAAAATATGAAAAGAAATATTAAGGATCTATCGATATTAGATCATGCTTATTCAGTTAGGCCAAGAATTTACTTGTACCCAACGCATATTATCAGCCCACCTGACTCAAATGAGATGAGTCGGTCCACCATATTAAAATATACTCTTTTTAACTTCATCTCTAGTTATGAGAATTTTAAATAATAGCTTCCTAAGAAGAAAAATATTTGAGAAAATGTCATACACCTTCTAATTATAAATAGATTAATTATAATCTATTTATATAATTATATAATATCTCTAGTAGGTCAAAATCAATTTCGCCTCTCTTAGTTCTAAATAGATATTTGCATTTTTTATGTTTTGAACATGATCAATCTTAACATTTCGTTTGAGTTGGTCGTTCAGTCATATGAAAAAATATAAAAAATGACCTAAATGTCCCTCTAAAAAAAATTAAAAATTAAAAACTTTAATAAAAAAATAGATTATTAAAATAGAGTTTCAATATTTTTATTTAAAAAAATATTACTTTTTTTTATATATCATTTTATATTTTTTTATGATTTTTTTAATACTTTAGTAATTTTATCCTGGATAGGTATTTTGGTTATTTAGCATATAGTTTAACAGTTAAATTATGGCTGTTTAGGGGAACCAGAATTTTTCGGTTCCTCTGCCACTGGTACCGGTGGCCCATAATTGTAAAAACCCGGGATTTTGCCAGTTCTCTGTGTCCCCAACACCCGCTGAGCGAGTACCAATAAAACTTGGTTTTATTTTTTATTTTTTAAATAAAAAAAAAGGGTAAAACGAATTATTAAGAACCCAAGTCTTTGAAGCCATGTGATACTGATTGGTATCGCATAATACATCAGTTCTAGGAATCTATGAACTTCAGTGCCTGGTCGAATTGACATGATAATTGTTAGCGTTTTGAATGTTTGGTAAGATTTCGTGTCAAATTCAAGTTGAGTTGTATTTTTGAATTAGTGTTATTTAAAGTGTTCAAGAGGGTAAGAGTTGTTCAAATTTGAAAAGAGATGAAGATATCTATCAAGAGAATAAGACTCTTTCAAATTTGAAAAGAGATGAAGATATCTTTCAAAAGATAAAAGTCTTCAAAATTGAAAAGATATGAGGATATCTCTCAAGAGGATAAGAGTCTTTCAAATTTGAAAAGAGATGATAATATCTTTCAATAAGTTTGCTGAAGAAGATAAGGTTAAAGAGTGTTTAAAATTTGAAGAAGAAGTTCAAATTCACGTAGCTAGATCCATTCCTAAAATCTCTTAGAGATATCTCTGGAATCATATTCGTCCTACCTTCGCTCTACCTTGGCTTGAGCAAAAAATTCACTTCGCCCTACCTTCGCTTGAGCTAAGTCATTGCATTTTTATACATATTTAATTCGCTCGATGCTTGCTCTATCTTGGCTCGAGCGAACTTTATCAAATTTGAATTTAACTAAACTTATCCTATTTAAATCTTGTGAGGTCGACCAAGAATGTTACCCAAGCCATTTTTATAGTTTCTTGGAGTCTCATGCTTGAGAGAAAAATCCTTTGATACCTTTGCACCTAAAGTACTAATATTTTCTCTCTCATATATCAATCACCATTGAAACCAACCTCATGTGGGAAGCCTTCAGAGAGTTTAAGGAGATTGGTGGCCGGAGGTGTTACCGGTGTTTAAGAACCAGGGTGTTCTTGAAGAGATTCATAAGAACCTCATAAGGCTAAGGGTTAACTATAAGGGAGCGAGTCTAAACTAGATTGTTTAGATTATTACTTCGTGGTAGTCAGAGTCAAGCAACTAGATGTTGCCCGTGTCTGAATCACCGTGTAAGGTTTTATCTTCTTAGTGAATTTTTGGTGGCTGCTAGTCAGGAGTGGTTTTTTCTTTGATAAGATTTTTCACTTTGTCAACAAATCTCTTGGCTTGGTGAGTGATTGATTTATTATTTCTGATTGATATTTGTTTTAATATTCTGCTGCATATTTGTTGACTGCTAAATACTTTCTAGATCTAGACGAGACTCTTTTAGGACTTGTTCTAAATTAGTCTGTTTATTGAAAAAAAAAATACCAACACCTATTCACCCTAGGTATTAATAGGATATAAACTAGGTTTTTCAATAATGATCCTTGTAAACGATATTGCTACCTGCAGCACCCTTATATTTCACTTAGTATGCCACAGAGTTAGCCAACTGCCAATCCAATTAAAACACCATAAAGTTTTAAACAATTGTGTTAGTACATATTTGTATTGCCATTATTCCATGTCAAAATATGTTGTGATCGAGTTGTAAGTTTGTGTCACATGTTGTTCAAAAGTTGGTTTTCTGAGTTCGTGTCCAAAGTTGTCTCACGTTTGATTCACGCTCGAGCGCCTTATGGAGAATTCAGATACAGACATCACGTTCGACCCACGCTCGAGCGCCTAGTGATAAATTCAAACAGATATATCACGTTTGACCCACGCTCGAGCGCTTAATTATAATTTCAAACAAAGACATCACGTTCGACTAACGTTCAACAAGCGCTCGAGTACTCAGTTATAATTTCAGACAGAGACATAGCGTTCCATGCTCGCTCGACCGCGCTCGAGCGACTTCCGGCGAATTTCAAAAATGCTGAATTTTTGGAATTTCCTTGTGAAACTTCGGAAACCTACTAGGTTTCGTGGGAGGCCGTCTAAAAGATTAAGGCTTCTATTGAGAATATTTGCCTCCTTCCTTGAGAGAAAAACCCCAGAAGATTCATGCCTCAATATTGATAAGTTTTTCTCTAGTTTTCAATCATCCTCTGTGGAACCTTCATAGTGTTAAAGGTGTGCTGAAGAACAAGGTTTGTTCGTGAAGAATCCATAAGAAGATCCTCAAAGGTCTGAGGGAATGCCGCACGGAACGGGTCTAAGCAGGGAGGCTTTGATTATTACATCAGGGTTGTCAGAGTCAAGCAACTGGGGTTGCCCATGTCTGAATCACTGTTTGTAAGGTTTTCTTCTTAGTGGATTTCAGGTGGCTGCTAGCCGGAGTGTTTTTCCTTTGAATGGTATTTCAAAGGTTTTCCACTTCGTCACCAAATCCTTGTCTCTTTGTGTGATTGAAGTTTGTTTTAATTTTCCGCTGCTTATTTGTTGATTGAGTTGATTATTATGCATATCTAGACTGAACAATTTTAGAACATGTTTTAAAATTGTTATTGATTTTTTAATTAGAGGGAAAACAAATATTCACTCCCTCTAGGTGTTAATAGGGTATAAGCTGGATTTTTCAAATTGATTTGCTTAGATTTCCTTCCTAGCTACTTTTTCTTTCAACAGAAGAATTCCAGCAAAACAAAGATCTTATTGCTTATATATACACTTTAGTGGCCAAACATAGAAGAAATGTGCGGCTAAATTTCCATAATGGTATCCCAAAAATAATTAATATATATATTTTTATTCAAAGCTTAATTTTGTTTATGTCTTTTCATCCAAATATGGTTAAGATATTCTCGAAATTTATTGATTTTGATTTTATTGGTTTGTACTTTAGATTCTCATCTTATCTTTTAAGATGTTCTATAATTTTATTGATTTTGGATTTCATTTGTTTAGATTTTATTGATATGGGCTCATTGGATCAAAAAAAAAAAAAAAAGAGAAAAAAAATCCATTGGCCAAATGCGTAAAAGGCTCAAAAAATTGCCTAATATAAATGCTGGTAACCACTACCGTCAAGGTCCGGCTACCGCACTTAATAGTGGTGGTGACGGTGGCCAATATTTGAAAATCGACCCATCCGGTGACGGTGGCGGTTATTGTTATAACCGGGTATCGCTACCAGATTTGAACAATCCTAGGTCAAATCGAACGAAAAGCGAAGATTGATCATGTTTGAAATATAAAAATTGTAAATCACTGTTTTTAGAAGAACGAGATTGATTTTGATTTATAATTAGGGGTGTAGCATTACCTCCAAAATATTTACTCGAGGAGGACAAAGATTATTATATTTTCACTTTTTTAATTTAGAGGCGAATCATGACAGGTCCTTATAAAGCCACCTTGTTTATTCATTACTTTTTCAAGTGTGAAACTTTGTAAAAGATTTCTCCTCAAACTTTATTTTATTCAATTTTCTAACCCGTGAAATCATTATCGTTCCAACAGGCAATGTAGTGAAGGATATCAAAGACGACAAAGAAGATGATTAAGAGATGCCATTATAACGCTTTAAATCAATAAATTGAACAAAAAGTTTCTAGCATAAGGATTCAGAGGTATCTTATCTACCAACAACTCTTTAATCAAAGTTGTAAAGGCATTTTCCTTAATCACTTCTAAACAGATTCGACGCTGGGAAATCTTTGGTTGGGAGGCCAAAGTTTTTTGTGGGAGAGCTCTTTGGGAGATGCATAGAACAGAAGCCAAACTCCGTCCCTGTTAAGACGAGAAAAGGATCATTTTAGCTACAAAGCTTAAACACGTATAAAATAGAGTTTTCGTTTTCATGGAAGACTAGTAAATCAACTGGACCAAAAGTTGGAGATCCATAAGTATGTTTTTAATTTTTCCATAGAACAGAGCGTTGGGAGCCACCCTCGCTTCCCTAACTCCGTCCCTGCTTCTAAGACGAGAAAAGGATCATTTTATTTGGCTACAAAGCTTAAACATCGTATAAAATTAGGAAAGAGTTTTCGTTTTCATGGAAGACTAGTAAATGGACAAGAAAACTGAAATTGAAAACATAACAAAAGTTGCCAAAAGTTGGAGATACGAAGCAAAGACCCAATAAGTAGAGAGATCTTGTTCACATTTGGTATCTTTTGTATCTTTTAACTTACAAAAAAGTATTTAGCACTTAGTTTTAGTAAGTGTTGGCAAAGAGATTCACTTTAGAGTATTATACAAATTAATGGTCGATGAAGAGCTCTTCCAGCTAATTAATTGCCCCAGTTAAAAAGTTGTAAATTATACATTCTTTGATTTTTATCAAGTTAATATTTATTATCTTAAAATACACTTCTAGGAGAAGTGGACGTCTTTAATCATTTCATTTGTCTCATAAAATATTTCATGTTCTGTTTCTTTTATTGCTATACATATGTGTATGTTAATATATGATGATACGAGGTACGCTTTATCGCATCTCATGTCCAATGGGTTTGATTCAAAAGTTTCCTTCCTTGTAATATGAGGTCTGAGAAAAGATGCATGCCCAACCTAACACTAGAGGCAATCATACGACTTTGGAGGACACTAGGAGTAAAAAGTAGGTTATTTTAATCTCAGTACGCCCCCATATTGTATGGCTATTATCTCGCACACCAATTTTATAGTCGGTGCTTTTTCCTTTTTCTCGCTTGGTTGCTTTCTTTTGTTGTGGAGTTGTTGGGGGAGGCTATGGAATTCACATCTCATTGACAAAGAAGTTACGCAATCAAAGGAATGAATATTACTGTTTTTCCCTTTAGGTCCTTTTCTTCCCATTCGAAGCTTTAATTATAGAGGGGTTCTCAATTGTCAAGCTCACTATCATAATTAAAGAAATATATAAAGATTTCCCACTAATCCCCTCTCTCTCGTAGGGATGTGACAAGATTAGGAGAACAGGGGAAATTAGGTTCACAAGCTAGCAGAAACTCGTACTTCTTTTAAGGAGAACTAATTTATCTCTGTTTCTTTTTACTTATTGGGGTTGCATTCGAATGATTTTGTCCGGCACAACGCTTTGGTCTCACTTATTACCGAGGAATTGTGTGGCAAAAGAATATACCACCTGTGAAGAAAAGTCTGACGTTGCACATTCGATCTCAGTCATTGACTAAGTGGTAGGTCCATTGATGGCGTTATAGCTGGGGAAAAAAACAACAATAGAACCATCAACTGAGGGTGTAGCACCTTTCCTTCCCTTCCAAGGTTCTCAAAAGTTCTTTGAAGATCCGAGTAATATTCTTGATAGCTTCCCATTCCCCGCACAAGGTGATTATGATTATTGAAGTAAATGTTAGAGATTGTTGAGGATTTTGCCTTATATAGGATCTTAAAGCAGTGATCAGACACAATTTCAGAGACTGAAACAAAGAAGCCCAGTCTAATCTTGTCATCTCTTAGCAGCCGGGGAAATGTGGTTCCCACTGGGTAATTAATTATCATTCATCTACCACAGTTCCACTCACTTTGAATCTCATGATCTTACACAACAGCCAGACTAAAGATGCATGCCTAGGATTCAGAGGAAAGAGCAGCTGACCCCCTGAAATGGCCAAGCCCCTTGATCAGTATCACCTTGTTGGAATAGTAGATCATATGGTTCTAGGCATGATCTATTCAATTGGTTTAAGCCGTTCTTACGGCAGAATGAAACTACTCTGCTAAAACATTTAGACAAGCATTTAGATTAGTTCCTTTCACTAGAATATTCGAAAAGTTGCCACATCAAGAAGAATCTTATGAGATCAGGATCCTCTGGAATTTGGACAGGAAATTGCAGAGCATCCTAATCCAAATCTTATGTAGAGGAGTCGCTTAGTTGGCTGGCCAAAGTTGGTCAAGCTTTAATTGCGGTGTAGAATAACGCGCAGATAGAATGGTTGTTGCAACCACACGATTGGCAGCTTCAGTGTAGTGAACTCCATCCCAAACTATGGACCTGGACACATCTCTGCAAATGCTGTAACCAGGCTGGCCGCATGTTGCTTTTACATTGTAATTATTTGGAGGCCCCCCATAACCACAACATGCCATGAATGGATCCTCGAAACCTACATGAATATAAATATGCACCCACCAGAATCAGAAATGTAGCATATTGTGAAGAAGAGCTTTTCCTATTCCACTCACATCACAGTAATGATTTGTCCCCGCTCACCATATTTTTTGTACTTGGCAAACAGATTGTACTTGATTGCATATATGTCTACGTACACAATGGTTGCGTCCTTGAATACTGATCTCATTTCTTTGCACACCTTGCGAAGTCCTTCATTAAAAGCCTTTGCGACATCATTATGGACACGAAGGCATCCAATTCGATCGAGATCACTGTTGTTATGAGGATGTAACGCAAGTTCTTTAGGGGCACAGCCTAGTGGTTCGGTGTTGTGTATCCAAAATTTTCTACCACCGTATAGGTATACAGTCTGCAATGCAACAGAGAAGATTTATTTTACTAGCTAGACGGGTAAATCAAATATTTCTGCATTGCAAGAGTGCTATCAAATAGAGACGCAAATCGGTGATAATAAAATATAGACTCGCCTGAATTGCTAGTTTGATTTCTGCAAGAAACGAAGGGATTTTTGCAATTACTGGTGCAGATGTTAAGTTTGAGCCATACAGCGCTAGCAAGAGATCATTCTGTCCAATGTCAATCATATAAAGTGCATTACGGAACCCGTCTTCACTAAATAAGTTTCTTGAACCTGCATATATAAATGGGTTTTACAGTTATTAGTTAAGTTAATTGGGTACCAAATTTCAAGTCTCTTAGATGGTGATTAGCAGTAGAAAACTGGTTTTTGTTATAGGAAGTGTTGGCAAAAGAAATGAGCGTACCTAATTGTGGTAGGAGTTCAAGTGAGCGATTTTTAAAGCGAATGAATTGGCGAACTTGAACATCCAGTGCAAAAGGCACAAACTGTGGGAGCAATGGTTGCTCCACTTACTGCGAAGTTCACTCCACTCGTGAAATTTGGTGCCAGTGAGTCCAAATATGGGCTCAAATAACTAAGGTTCAGGTGTTCACCTGCAAAATCAACGATGATAAAATTAAGATAATATATTTTGGTGTAACTTTGCCGGGACCCCCAAAAGTTATGAAAACGAAGAAGAAGATAAAACGAAAAACAATGGCATATTAAGCCGAGAAGAAGATTTGGACTCACAGAGGAAATCGATCACAAGCCGTCCATGGCCTAGCCGGCCAGTCCCTCTGTGGAAAAATGTAATGCCGTGGGGAAGGCCAACTGGGAGGCCAGTGCCTGCTAGGACGCCTCCAGTGTCCGAATTGGAGTCACCGAAGTTGATTAGAATGGGCCTAATATTGTGGCCGCACTCTGAGTTTGGGACCATACCGAGAAAGACAATCACCCATCCAAGCAAAATGAGACGGGAAAATCCCAAGCAACCCTGCATCTTTCTTGATCTGCACACTGAACGCACTAAGCAAGACTGATGCACTTGCCCAATTTGCTAATCATACCCTTCCCTGCTCTCCATTTTAAGGAGCTGAGATCCACATGGTCCAGCATGTAGCTATGCTTGAACGTTGACCAAGCATATTATATAAATTTGCTGGCGACTTTCTGTCTAACTTATAACAACAGTAATTGAACTTTTCCAAAGTTTCACCTCACGCAAATTCCAAAACACATGGTTTAGTCAAATAGGCGGTAGGTTCTGGGTTTCATGGGTCCATTCCTCCCTCTTCATGTTATTCCGGTTGAGCTTCGCTTTCAGGAGCTTAGGTACAGACCCCCTCCTGACTCCCTGAGGCTTTTTTTATTCAATAAAACGTTTCCAGTTTGTAGAGAACCAAAAAAGAATAAAAAAAAGGCAACCCTAGTCTTATCCCAACGACTCTCAATCGTACGCCCACATGTAAATTGCAGATCGTGGAAGAAACTTCTTCCTGGCATATGCTACTCTACATGTGCCTGACACGCATGAATCTGAAGTTCAAGATAATTTTCACATGGCGACCTTAATTTTTGAGCTAACTCTCCCAGTGCAGTCAATCTTAACGCACTAAGTATGAGCCCCTGTAAATGTAACTAATATATTAATAACCGAGAAAAATACATCGCCCAAAGGCCAATGAAAAACCTTAACGGATTTGAAGGCCCTATAATTTGCTAAATCCCAAAATTCGGAAGTCAGTCCGGCTACAAGGGTTACAGCCAAGAACAATTGCAAGGGTTGTAAGGCAAACACAACTCGATCACAAGGCCGAGACACAGTACAAAACATAAACCGACCTCAAGGGCCGGAGGACAACATGGTCAGTAGCTTGTAACATGTTTACCTTGCAATGCTATTACAAAAATATTTCCCCTGCAAGGCAGCGCGAGGGAAAATAACATGGTTCCCTTCACTGCTTACATTTTACTTCACAAATTGGTTAGGCATTACAGAAGTAGCCAAAACCAATTTGTGGTGTAGAGTAATAATGAGTTGAGAGTATTTTGGACGCGAAAATCGCATTGCCAGCTTCTGTATAGCGAACTCCATCCCAGCTTACGTAGCTTAATTCTTCAATGCAGACATTGAAACGAGTTTGGCCGCACGTAACATTGGGATTGTAGTTGTACGGTGGCCCTCCATAGCCACAGTAGGCCATTAACGGATTCTCAAAGCCTATAAAAGGAACCAGATCAACCGAAATGAGAAAATTGGAATTGGAATTCAAAATCTGCAATAGAATTGGCTATAAAGATCATACACCATATTCGTCAGAATTGGCAATCAGATCGTATTTGATGGTGTATATATCCACGTACACAATCATGGCATTCATCATCTGATCAGATCTCAGTTCATCGCACAGAGCTTGCAATTGTTTGTTGAATGCTTTTGCAGCATTGTTAAGAGATTCAAGGCATCCGCACTGATCGAAATCAGTAGCATAGGTCCCCGTGGTTGCGAGTTGCTGCGGGAAACAGCCAAGTGGCTCGGTGTTGTGAACCCATAAATTTCTTCCACCATGTTGGTATATTCTCTAGGCATGCAGATTGAGATTTAGTTTTCAAGCAATGTCACGAATTAATTATTCAAATAGAAAAAAATTTGTGTCGTCCAGGAAACAAACTCTGAAATTAAACTCAGCCATATGGCGTTTTCAATTTCTGTGATGAAAGAAGGAATCCTGCCAATAACTTTTGCGTAGGGGAAATAGAAGAAGGAACTTGCTATATCATGTCCCATGTCTATTGTGTAAATCTCGCAGAAGGGCCTGCCAAAACCTTGGACATAAATCCACGTGAGTAATCCAGGGACCAATTCCTCCTCAAAAACAAAAGACGATGGTGTATATATCCACGTACACAATCATGGCATTCATCATCTCAGATCTCAGTTCATCGCACAGAGCTTGCAATTGTTTGTTGAATGCTTTTGCAGCATTGTTGAGAGATTCAAGGCATCCGCACTGATCGAAATCAGTAGCATAGGTCCCCGTGGTTGCGTGTTGCTGCGGGAAACAGCCAAGTGGCTCGGTGTTGTGAACCCATAAATTTCTTCCACCATGTTGGTATATTCTCTAGGCATGCAGATTGAGATTTAGTTTTCAAGCAATGTCACGAATTAATTATTCAAATAGAAAAAAATTTGTGTCGTCCAGGAAACAAACTCTGAAATCAAACTCAGCCATATGGCGTTTTCAATTTCTGTGATGAAAGAAGGAATCCTGCCAATAACTTTTGCGTAGGGGAAATAGAAGAAGGAACTTGCTATATCATTTTGTCCCATGTCTATTGTGTAAACTGCTCGCTTGAATTCCTCCTCGTTAACAAAACCTTGGTAACCTAAATGGAAAGCTCAGTAGTTATAGACATTCCCAACAACGCATTGAAAGAACAATTTTAGACCTTAATTCTGCTTAAAAAAACAGGTGATTTTCTACTAATCATATTAGTTTAATTTCTTGTGCTAGATAATCATATTTTTTTTTTCTTGTGCTTGATTTAGTAAATAAATGTAATACGCAGGCACAAAGCCAAGCAAACCCCCACCAAACTCCCCAAAAATTAAGAATTTTTTTTTAAAAAAAATTAGACTTTATTTTTCAATTTTTTTAACATATTGACGCCAAATATTACCATATTACAGTTTAACCCCTCGCCCCTGGTCACTTTTTTTTTTTTTATTACTAGATTCTTTTTTCGCCCTTAGTCAGGCACATAATAACTAGTGTTAATAAAATCAACCCAGCAATTAACTAGTAATATTTCTTAACATTTATACAGAACTAATGGAGTGAAAGTTTATTATTATTTCTTAATTTAACAGCGTACGTACCTTTTGAAATCAGCTCAAGGGAGCGAGTCCGAAACCGGAGAAATTGAAGAACTTGTACACTCAAGCTGAAAGGAACCAATCCTGGTAAAGCAGATGAACCACTTATCGCAAAGTTAGCTTCGTATGTGAAATTGGGCCTCAGAGATTCAAGGTATGGGGTCCAATTCTCAATTCCCAAACTTTCACCTGCGAAGGACCGGAAATAACTAATTTTTCTTATGATTAACACTTGCATTTATCTTATTAATCATATTCGTTCCTTTTTATATATATATATATATATATATCCAAATTGGAAGATGGGCATTCTGTGATGGCCAGGAGCCAAGGCTGAAGCATGTTGAATGCTTTAAAAGAAAACTTAGGCCAATAAGTACAGCCTCAACGAGACAACATGCTTCTTGGGATCTCCCAGTAATCTAATAGACTCTGTTTTTGTGTTAAATATCTTAGCTCACCCCAAAAAAATGTTTGGAGAGGCATAGGAAGTTTCCTTGTGATAGAGATGTAAAAATAGCATAGAGTTGTTGAATTTTGTGAGTCTAAAAAAAAAAAAAACTTACAGAGGAAATCAAGGATTAATCTTCCATCACATAATCGACCTGATGGGTGATGGAAGTAGAGGCGACCATTGGGAGGTCCAAAACTGTGTCCAAGTGCAGCAGCAAAACCACCGGTATCAGAATTAGAGTCACCAAAGTTGAAGATGATCGGATTTTGAGTGCATTGAGAATCAACAAGCAAGGGAATTAGAGACAAAAATAGATAAGCAATAGAAACTATTTGGGTAGGTAGTATAGTAAGGCTCCGTCCCTTTGCCACCATCTCTCTCTCGATCTTGCCCTGTTTTTTCTTTTCACTTGGGTTCACAAACAAGTAATAAACCCTGACCCTGTTGAGCGGAATTTACAGTATATAGTATATATATGGACGTACTCAAGGGCTTGGATGAGTTGGATCCATCTGCATAGTTTGGAAATATTACAGAGAGGAATATGTAATCAAAGGACGCTATTTGTCCCAGATGTGATACTCATTGGTGACTATGTTTTCCCAGTTTTGCACGCTAAGTTCCTAGAGGGCCATGCAACGTTGATGAATGAGTACCACGTCGAGTACTGAAGTCATTGATGAACCGATTCCACGTTGGACTGAAGTGGATGGACAAGTTACCTTATTAATTGAAATATTATTAGCGGCAACTCATGACTCCTTTGATTTAATTATTAGTTATGGGAAATATCGTTGTCAAACCTGATTTGAGGATGTAGCATAATGTCGATGGCTCTCTAGTAGCAGCAATCCCGGCCTTTGCGATGCGATGGAGGTGGAATTATCCCAGATGATAAAGGTAGACCGAAACGTATTTTTAATTTCCAAGTTTTCTGGTAAAGGTATGATAGACCACGATGATCCCAACTTTACCTGAAGTAAAATGAGGGATGTGCAAGAGCAAATGTGGGCTGTTGAAGTCTTGGTCATACTTGTTGACTGTTTAGTATTTGGTAGCTAATATTTTGCAGTCAGTTTTTTTTTTTTTTTTTTTTTTTTTCTAAACAACGAAGTTTTATTCCAATATGAAAGAAAACACAATTCAAGGAGGATCAAAATACCAACCCTATCTAAGCAGATAAGCAGATAAAAAGTCAAGCAGAATACATCCAAAAAACAATTTATCTGTAGCCCATTTCCCCAAAGAGTCAGCATTGTGATTTGCTTGGCGGGAGACTTTAACAAAGTTCCACAATGGTCTCCGCAGCACCATTTCTCTAATGGTTTCAACAATGCATCCGGGTTCCTCTTCAACAAGTCTCGAAGGATCACCAATGCCCAAAATTGCTAGCAAAGAGTCACTCTCAAACACCACTTCTAGCAAACCTCTGGACCATACTTCCCTTGTTGCCATCCTAATAGCCATCAACTCTGCCAATAAAGGAGACATCCTTGGAAAAATCTCAGATCTAGCCCAAATAGCAACAACCCGATGATTATAACAAATATATGCCAAAGCAACAAAAGAATGCCTAACAGCAGCATCAATGTTAATTTTAAAAACCCCAATAGATGGTGCTGTCCAGACTTTAAGCTCTTGCCGAGCTTTATCAGCCCATGCCAACAAGTGTTGGCGATGACATCTTTGAATACTCAGCAGCAAACTATGAGGATCCACAAGAGTATTGTTATGAATTTTTTTGTTTCTAGCAAAACCAAATCATATCCATAGCAATCACCACATAGAGCACAGACGCATGCTCATCAAGCCGATTCAAATGAAGCTCCTTAATAGAATTAAGAATAATTTGTATCCACTTCACAATAGAATCCAACTGCAACGTCTCCATATCCAAAGGCCAGGGAGCCTGACGCCAAATGCATTGAATCAATGGACAATATAAAAACAAATGCTCCAATGTTTCCACATTACCATCACAACAAGGACATATAGAAAACTTCAGAGGAGCATTATGAATAATCCTCCTCAGATTGGTTCTAGTAGGTAAAGCATTCCAAACAATTCTCCAAAGAAAATATTTGATACGATCTAGAATTTTATGATGCCAAAATGACTTCCATTCATTGCAAGATAAAATTTCCAGAGGTGGATTCCGATCCTGGCTAATCTCCATAAACATACTCTTTACTAAGAAAACTTTATCTGGGGGCAATAACCATTGAGCAACATCATTATCATGTGGAGGAGGCAATCGAAGAATAGCTTCTGCACTATCATTATCATAAATATTTCTAATAAGCTTCTCATTCCAATCTAACAGCGCCTCACTCCATAATTCCTTGACTTTAAAACTGCTTATATCATCATCCACCATAATACAAGATACAGGTTTAAAATTCTCCAGCCCAGGTAACCATGGATCCTTCCAACAATGTATTTCAAATTGCAAACCCACCCTAAAGCAGAGTCCTTTCTCTAAATGAGGAAGTGTTTTCTGAATTCCTTGCCATAGCCAAGACTATGCTCCCGATGTACCCGAAATATCAACCTCATCTCCATTACAATATTTTGCACGTAACACCAAAACCCACAACTTCTCCTTTTGGTAACACAGATTCCAACCCAACTTTGTCACCAAAGCATGATTGTAATCAAAAAATAAACGAAACCCCAAACCTCCTAATTCTTTTGGCCAGCATAAAGAAGACCACGCACGAGGCATAAAATTTCTATTTTTCTCCTGAGGAAAACCCCACCAAAACTTCCTCATAAATGAATCCAGCTTAAGACAATATCAATTAGGCAGCAGAAAGTTTGACAAAAAAATAAGTCGACATAGCAGCCACTATTGCCTTAATCAAACATGCCCTTCCTGCTTGAGAAAGTAATTTGGATTTCCAGCCATTGACCCATTTTAGAATCTTCTCTTTTAGCTCCATATGTGCTTGACATTTAGACCGAGGGAGAATAAGAGGTAATCTTAGATATTTTTCCGGTTGCATACTATGACCAATACCAAAGTGTACCGGTCAAAGTATCAACAGAAGGCTGATATACATTCTTGCTAAATGAAATAGAAGATTTCTTAAGGTTCAATGACTGCCCCGACCACCCAGCATAGGTATTAAGAATATTCACCACAACAGATACCTCATCAGCCTTAGCACGAACAATAATCATTGTATCATCTGCAAACAGCAGATGGGATATAGTAGGAGCTATTCTACTTACTTTAATCCCATGAATTGTACCCATCTCCTCAGCCCGTAAGATCATCCTTGATAAAACTTCTGTACCAAGGATAAACAAAAAAGGAGACAATGGATCCTTTTGTCTCAATCCTCTCATCGGTTTAATTAACCCAAATGGTGAACCATTTAACAGAATAGAGTATGAAATCGAGGAAAGACATTGATTAATGATTTGCACCCAACTTTCAGATAAGCCAAAACAACGCAACATAGTCGATAAAAAGACTCCACTTCATTTTATCATAAGCCCTCTCCATGTCCGCCTTAATCATCATTAAACCAATACCTCTTCTCCTAGAATTCATTGTATGAAATACTTCAAAAGCCAAAGTGGAATTTTCCTGTATAGTTCTTCCAGGCACAAAGGCAGCCTGATAAGGTGAAATCAACCACAGTAAAAAACCTTTCAGACGATTGGACGGAATTTTAGAAAGAATTTTATATGACACATTGCATAGAGCTAATGGTCGATAGTGTATCATCATATTCGAATTCTCTACTTTTGGTATAAGAGCTATATTGGTATGATTTAATTCATTGAGAAGAAAACATGTCCGAAAAACATTTTGCACCATCTCAATAACTTCCAGCTTCACATCAGCCTAATATTTTTTATAGAATAAAGCAGTCAACCTATCGGGTCTAGCGCCTTCCGCGAACCAATCTACTTTACTACCAACCAAATTTCCTGGGCACTTGGTATTTGACACAAGCTTTGATTTTCTTCTTCTGAAATCACAGGAGTGATAAGACCATTCAGATCTTGTGGAATTTCTGGATTAGAAGACGAAAACAATGTAGAGAACGAATCAGTAAAAAGTTTCCCAATTTCCATTCTAGTATCAAGCCAAACACCAGTAGTTGGAGATTTAAGAATCTCAATTGCATTACGCCGTCTCTTGACTATTGTATATATATGAAAAAATCTCGTATTTAGATCCGGAGTAGTTAGCCACTCCACACGTGACTTTGACTTCCAAAGAGATTCCTTTTTACATTGTTCCTCCACCAATGCTCTTCGAAGATGCTCCTCCAAAATACAATTAGAATCAATAGCTGGCTCCATTTGTACCATCTCCAACTCCTTTTCTATACAATGAATATTATGAGATAAATTTTCGCTCTCATCCTATTCCATTTCCTTAATGCATCTTTTGTTATACGAATCTTTTTACACAACCTTAGTGCAAGGAAACCAGTACAATGAGTACTACAAGCATTGTGAATAACATTCTAACAATCCGGCTCATATACCCAAAACTCCTCAAACCGAAATGGTATAGCAAGAGCACGGCTCCCTCCAATCGTGTCTATCATAAGCGGAGCATGATCAGATGACGTAATTGGCAAATTCTGCACTGAAGCACGAGGAAATAAACCTCTCCACTCTATATTAGCAACACCACGATCTAATTTTTCACGAATATTGGCTTGCCCATGTCTACAATTGGTCCACGTATATGAAAACCCCATGGAACCCAGATCAATTAAACCCAACTGATCCATAACACTTTGAAGATCTCCCACCGATGATGAAGCAAAAGATCTGCCCCCTTGTTTATCTTCTGGAGAAATAATGGAGTTAAAATCTTCTATATAAAGCCATGGTCCAACAAACCGGTCTGCCACTGATGTCACAGATCTCCAAAAACTCTTATTTCTACTCCACTCAGTTGGAGCATACACCCCTGTGAACATCCATGGATGAGAAGGTGGATCCGAGTATATTATTGCATTTATCAAATTCTCACTACATAACGTCACTTCCAACTCCACCCCATTCTTCCATGCCAAAGCCAGACCTCCCTTCCATCTATGCGCAAGCTATTCCACAAAATTAAGTTGAACAAGTAATAAAGCGGATGAAGACACCTTTGTTTCAGAGAGAGAGATGATGTTAGAGCTAAACTTCCTCTCCATAGCCCTAAGGGAACGAGTTGCCGCCGGTCGAGCCATACCGCGACAATTCTATATAGTGAGCCTCATTGACCTTTAGGGGGCGTGCATAGGCTCGCCTCCTCAGCCATGGGTAATATCTCAGAAATCATACATTGTTCATGAGATTCTATAACCAACCTTTGTCCTGCCTTCAAAATACCTCCCATACCACTTCGACGCCCCTTACGCTTAGCTCGATGATGCACCTTTTTCCTAGTATAGATCGACCGTAAATACTGTAAAGTAGGATTATCAAATTTATTAGCTTCCTTGACTTGTTGTACTTTAACCATTCCCACTATCCTCCCACCCTCAATCAATTCCGAAGATGCTAAAGTTTCAGATATCCCACTATCTTCATGTTAAATCATCATTTTTCTCCTCAACAGACCTGATTCCAACTCCAATTCTGCTAACTTTCTTTTTAGATCCTTTAACTCAATCAAAGAACCAGATTTATTTTGTGTCAACACAACAACCTGGTTAGCAATTCTATCCAGTCCATCTGGACTAGACGTAGAAACACCCATCATATCCCTATTTTGAGTCTTACTTGAGATTTTAACACTATTAATCAGTCTCATATAATCCAAGAGAACTTTACTACTAGTCCCCCTCAAATTTATCCCACATTCATGCTGATTTATCACAGGAATATTTTTCCCAATAACTGTAGAGACCATTTGAAGAGTAGGATCACTACCAACTATGAAATTTTTTGTGTGCTCCACCAAAAGGTTATCGTCAGGGGCTCCTTCCTTTGAAACAGCCAAAAAATTGATTTCCTGACATTGGAACTCAGTTAGAATCAAAGATGACCCACCATTCCTTGCACCTGTATCATCCATCACTGGTTGCATGGAATCTGCCACTCAAATCCCAATGGTCCCCCAACTGCCAACTCATCACTCCTAAAGGATGATATTTGATCAGTTGAATTACCATCCAATTCCGACTGAACACCTTTTTGATATTCCCAATTCTAATCAACCTTCTGCCAAGGAGGATTAAGTGGCTCCTTTCTCCACCATCCACCTGACATCTCTGAAGATATATTTGGTGAACCTTTTTTGCTAGATGAATCATCATTCCGTGGCGAATTAAAATTTGACTTGTCCCCTGATTCAGAAGAATGACTAAATCTTCTAACCCCTATACCATCTACCCGTAATTCAGCATCAAAAGTACCTTCCGATGGACATTGTGCAACAGAAATATTACAAAAACTCCTACTATGACTCAATCTCCCACATAAAGAGCAAAATGTAGACAAACGCTCATATGGAAAAAAAAATAATCACTGAATTTTGATTCTTCCTAGGCAACAAACAACCTGATACTAATGGCTTCCGAATATCAACCTCCACTTTTATCCTGTGATAATTTGTGCCTACAAGCATTCGACCAGTAGGAAAATCACATTCAACTATATTCCCAGTAATAGACCCCATCCTACGAGTAGTAGCAGGATTAGCTCCTCCCAGTGGAACGCCATGGATTTGCACCCACATCAATATTGTATTCAGTTCCACCTCCTACCATGACACTCCAATAGGCCATGGCTTCAACACCAAAATACTTCCTCTCACATTCCAGGGACCAAGAGTCAGAGCAAGGTCTCATTCCTCCATAGTTCCAAATAAGAAGAGAAACCGATTCTCTTTCAGATCTTCAATCTGAAGAGAATGAGCAAATGCCCAAGCCTTGAAAATAACTTCCTGCACCGCATGAGGATTCACCTTCCTGTCTAATACTACCTTCCCAATCATCATTAATTTTGATGCGTCATCAGCATGTAAAATATCCTCCTCATCCATAGGTGGTAACTCAAACCACTTTTGATCTTTCTAATAAGTAGTATTAGCGTTTTGACAATAGGAAGGAGAAACTATATGGTTATTTGGTAGGGACAAGTTTAGAGATGGTGAATGGATATTTCTGGTAGGTTTCTACCGTGAAAGAGATGAGACACTAAGCATAGTATGATTGATATGAATAGTGTTTGGATGAATGGAAGGGTTACATCTAGGGATTTGTTGAAAATCCAGATTTGGCAAAATTGGTGGTGATAGAGGGATAGATGGATATGGAATTATGGATGGAAGAATCGATAAAGAAGGACTAGATTGAGAGCCAGTAGTAGAAACATTATGAAGAGGCAGTTCCTCTGTTAGAACGAGAAGAAGATGCCATAAGAATAAAGAAAAAGCACAAATTTGGTAAGTAAGAGGAAAATATAGAAGAGATGATAGTTGAAATGAAAGATTAGAGGTTGAGACGAGGAAAAGGAAGACAGTTATGACTGGAATAGTATTCACACCGCCATGGAAAAGGAAGAAAAAGAGCATACAGGACGCGGGAAGGAGAGAGAATCTCCAGAGAGTTTTCGCGCACGAAAACAGTTTTCAGTATTCCAGTTAGTTATTGTGTCTTTAGTTTAGAAAGTGGTATCTTTATTTTAGAAAGTTGTGGTCTTAAGTTTAGGAAAAGTTGTTAGTAGTTGTCTATTTAAATTTTGCTAGAAGCGTTAATAAAATTAAGCATATTTTTATCAAACAACTTGAGGTTTGTTCTCATCCGAAGAGAATTCTATAGACTTTGCTATAGCTCTGACTGGGACCTATCAAGGTACATACTAAAGGCATAATTTTTTATTTTACCATAACAAGTTGGCTCCTCTAGTCCAGCCCTATTCTGCCGCCATTCTCTGACGTCGACTTCTCGCACGTTTGGATTTGGATTTATAAGGCCGATAAGCTCTCTAGCTCGTTGGCCGTTGGCCCGTCTTTACGAAGGGTTTGACTAGGCTCTTAAGCTACATGGAATGAATATGAGCTGTTATGACAAAAAAAAAAAAAAGAATTGCTAGATGCCATTCTTTTGTAGTCATTCAGACTATTTTAAACGATCGAGAAGAAGTAAAACATCTACACCATCTCCAGGATACAAAATAAAATAACACGAGCAGACATATAATTAAGCATGAGCAGAGTACAAAAGCATCCAGAAGATGACTATCCCAAATTCCAGACGAATGACAAAGTTATTGCAAATATAAACACTTTGATCGCTCGCAGAAAAATGCGGATACAACCAGCCCACTTATTTCAATCATTGCACAAACTAATTAATTGCTTTAAGCAGAAGATCGAACTTGCATACATATATTGATGAACAGAAGTGAACGCGGTGCCACTCGGCTATGAAAATTCATGATTAATGGCCAATTATTTAAGCCCGCGTAACTCTTTATTTTATACAGTGGAAATGAGAACTCACTTATTCTCTACTGGAGGTCATTTGAGGGAGTTCTCAACATCAATCACGAAACGGTACTTGACATCCTTCATTATCAGCCTCTCCATTGCTTCATTCGCATATTGTATGGGAATTACTTCTATGTCGGGATATATCTTGTGAGCAGCACAAAAGTTCAACATTTCTTGGATGCTTTTCGTACCTCCCACTACACTGCCAGCGATGGTTCTCATTTCTGACAAGCAGCCATTAATGCGCGAAGCTCATTAGGTTGGAAATTCTTAACTTAATACCAAGCTAGCTAGCTGTGAGGCGCCACCTCTAGTAGCTTGCATTAAAACTTGAATTTCAAGAAACTCCCGAGTCCGAAATTTGCAAATTACCTAACAGAAGGGGCAAAGCGCTGCCTCTGACTTCACTTGGAGTACTCACCACAACCAGAACACCAGCAGTCTTTAAGAGTGACAAATATGGATCAAACGGGCGATCCCCAGCTGCTGTGTCAATTATGAAGTCAAATGACTTAGCCAGGGCCTGCAAGATAGCAAAAAATAGAATAATACCGGCCCATCAGTTCAACCAGAGCCAGATGAACGAATAAGCCATAAATTGCTTTAGAATTGCATATGCGCGCCATCAGGGAAAGAAAAAGTGTGCTCCAAAGGAGGCTTATGCATTTTACCGCCATCTGCTCTTGGTCGGATGAAATCACAAATTTGTCTGCACCAAGATGATGCAGGGCTTCCTCTCTCTTGGATATGCTTGTGCTGAAAACTGTCACTTTCAACCCAAAAGCCTTTCCGAACTTCACTGCCATGTGACCAAGCCCACCAAGGCCAATCACTCCTAGAGATATACCTGGTTGATTCATCTTATAGCGGATCATGGGAGCGTAAACAGAAATCCCAGCACAAAGCAAAGGCGCTGCTGAAGCAAGTGGATAGCCGTCAGGAATCCTAAAGCAGTACCTGTAGATCCAAAATCAAACCAAAACTATTGTCCTCATAGCTTTGTGGACTCTGGTAATTGTAAAAACTTGCTGACCCATTAGGTGAGTAGGCGATCGATGTCTATGACATCAACCATTCGGCTAGTGATTTATGAGGCCCAATTTTTGGCTTCAGGGGGTTATTTGCTAAACATTAAATCTCAAGAGCACAACATCATAGAATATTACTTGCCTTTCATGGACAACCATGTGGCTGGAATATCCTCCTTTGGTGATTGTGCCATCCCTATCGATGCCGTTGAAAGTGAAAACATACCCATTTGCACAATGTTGTTCTAGATCATTTTGACAATATTCGCAATCTCTGCAGGTGTCAACGTAAGTCCCCACCGCAACAGGGTCTCCCACTTTGAAACGGTGGACGTTGGAACCAACCTCTTTGACAATTCCAGTAATCTCATGCCTGCCATGTGATCAATCATCGATGCATCAGTCTACTGAAATGCAAGTAACAATTGTTCGTACCAATAACTGGGTGAACATACCCCGGCACTAGAGGATACTTGGAGTCTCCATTTATGTTTCTGGTCCAAACTAAATCCGCATGACAAATACCGCAGTGCGTGATCTTTAGAGAAACATCGTCTCTTCCAACAGTCCTGAAGAGATTTCTCCAACTTCGTTAATTCTTTTCCAGGTTTTTTTTTAGCATGCAGTGCGTGAAACCTAAGCACCATACTTTCCTCAAACATTCTCATGCAAAACAGTAGAATGAATAATCGCAAAACAGAGCGATATTGCCGGCTATAAGACAGGCAAGACAGGGAGGGTTGCTTTTTCTTTGTTCCTGCTAAATCCCTACTTATCTCAAAAGTGTAAGCTAAATAAGAAGAAGAGTTGACATTTATTTCCGTTAAATTTATATTCTCTAATTTCTGTAATTTTTCTTTCCTCCAGAATAAAACTAACTAAACGCACCTACGGCTGAATTTGTAAGGTGAGAGAACTCCAGATACATCTCTTGCGGCCCACCCCAGGCAGTCTTCTTTTTCATAGCTTGCAGAGCTCATTGTTGACTAGGCCACAATTTACAAGGCAGCAAAACGTCAGTTCTCTTTGAATCATAGGGGCCAAACAAAAGGAGAATCCATCTGCTATGTGGCCATATATAGCGGACTTCGTATATATACAAAGTAAATTGAAACAAATATATAAACATTAACAAACAACAGAAGATGTAATCCATTTAGATGGTGACACCTACATCTTTTAAAGAATGTTAGGATTAATAACGACACGAGTAAGCTGGCCAGAACACCCCGTTGGAGAAAAAAAAAAAAGATTAGAGCATATCAAGTGCAAGAATAAGAACATTGAGGAGATATATCCCCCTTGACTTCGGTTTTTTGTTTTCTCCTCCCTCTTTTAATATATCCTTCTTATTATGCTAAAAAAAAAACAAAAAGAACATTGAGGAGATATAGTGGAAACTGAAAAGTCTGTCATATAATCAAAACCTTCTGGTATGAACTTATACAGAAAGAGATAGAAATTAATGATGCATGGCAGCTCACCTGAGAATAGAATCCTGCAGAATTGAGAGAGAAAGAAAGATAGAGATTACATAATATGTCTTCGTAAGCCAACTCCATCTTCTATATATATAATTAATGTAGTAACCTTTATTCAAGTATGTATTTAGTGGTTAAAGATGAATAGTCCCCCACAGCCCCCGTCTAAAGGATATGAGGCCTAAGGCTAGATTTTTGAAATGAGATCAGTCTGCTAGTTTTATTGATAACTGTGCCTTGTTTGGTAGGTACAATTTTTTATAAAACTTATTTTACAAACTTTAACACTTTTTCCACAAATTTTAATAAAATATACACTACCTTTATTTTAAAAACTTTAACACACTTAAAAAAAAAATCAACAAAAAATTTGGCAGCACATCCAAACCAAAAAGTCTGAGTCGTTCTGTTTGTTAAGAAAAAAGAAAAACCCCCCGAG